>VZRV01006167.1:332350-383728 GCA_013398115.1 Falcunculus frontatus
AAGGGAAGGGAAGGGAAGGGAAGGGAAGGGAAGGGAAGGGAAGGGAAGGGAAGGGAAGGCTCTCTCCCAAAATTATTTCTTCTACTCCAGGATTTTGTCACTGTTGAACTGAACCAAGCTCTTCCAAGAACACATCCGAGCTCTCCACTGGGAGCACTCACATTGCCTGCCTGACTCAAAGGATCTGCTTCACCTCATCCCATGGATTTCAAGAGGAAAAAAATCTGGGATTACATCTACCTCACAGCCATGTTTCCCACCCCAAAATCCTCCCTGAGCTGCTCAGGAGCCTGGAGCAAATTCCAGGACTGCAATGACCTAGGATGAGGGTCCAGGTCATGAACCCTGAGGATGTTGAGGGCACAGGCACCAAGCAAGCCCCAGAATCCATGGAAAATCCCCTTCCCAACACTTCCAGCATGTTTAGAGCTCTGAGCAGAAGCTGAAATCCAATCTCCAGCTGGGCTAATGGCATCCAGCAGTTGCCTCCCAACATGAGAGACTGCAAGGAAGCAGGAAAAGGCACTTATCCATGTGTCAGAGATGGATTCACCCCACCAGTTCCTGCAGGGATTCCAGCCCTCTCCATTCACACTGGGAAACAAGTTTTCTCCCTAAAGAATTCCAAACTCCTTGGTGCATTCAGGCATTCCATGAGTTAATTTTGGGGAAAACAGAGCTGGGGTGTGTCTGCTTCCAAAGGCTGGGGCCAGGATAGGGAAGGAAAAGTTCAACTGAGGAATGATTAGAGGTTTTCGGGTGAGTTTCTTGTTCAAAATTCTCCATCCAGCAACCCTGGGAAGGTGCTCCGCTGGATATTTCGGGATGACAATATCTGGGCCTGAACTACACAGCAACAACACCCCCAGGGATTCATCCCTTGCAGCAGAAAATCAGGAAAGGCTGGAGAAGAAAAGTGTGGTCAGAGCCAAGGAAAGACAATCACAACATCCATAGGGAGCGGACAACAGGGATCAGATGATGCTGGAAGCAGGGGCAGCTTCCAAAATCCCAAATATAGGTTGCACAAAGCTCTTGGGGCCAGATAGTCCTTAGGAGGCTTTTTAATCCCATTTGGATTGTGGTGCTGCTGTAGTCATTTTGCAGCTTCCAAAAGGTTCAGGAGCTCTGGGTCAGTAAAACTCCGTCCTGGAAAAGGACTGAGTCAGGAGATCAGTGGAAGTCCAGCCCTTCTCTTCCCTTCTTTTTCTGGAGGTAAGTCACGAGGATTATGAAATCCAAGTGTCCCAACACCTCTTTTTTCCGGTCACAGAGAAATTTAAAATGAGCCATAGGTTCTGTTGAAGTATTTTGAGAGATGGGATGACCCTGGATGGGACAGGCAGGGTGAGGGAATACACACACAAAGCTTCAAGGCTGCATCCCTCTCCTTCCCATCCACACATTCCAGAGAAACAGGGAGGGGGAGTGCGACCTGCAGCCCCAGCCCCGCTAGCTCAGCGCTTTTGTGCTTTTCTGTCAGGGAAAAAAAGAAAAAAAAAAACTAAAAAGCCCCTTTTTGTTTTGTTCCCGTTTTTTGTTTGCTAATTTATTGTTTTGTCCTGAGCTAGAGCTTCTGAAATCCCTTGTTCTTGGCGCTCATTAAAATATTTGGGACTCGCTCCGGTGCTGCCGTGCTCTTTTCGTGTTTATTTTTCCCTCCTCCCCAGACCCCCCCTCTCCACAACCCCGCGGTCAAAACGTCCCTGTGTTTTCCATGTGCTGATTATCCCGAGAATCAAGGCTCCTGAGCAATTTGTGAGTCACTCCAAAGCAATCAATTATGCATCAAATGACTTTTTGATTCTTTACCTTGTGAGCAGAGAGCTGGAAGAAGAGGCTGCTTTTTATTCTCTTCCCCTCCTCTATATTATTATTATTATTATTATTCCCCCATTCTCTCTGGTTTTTTTCCCTCCCCTTCCATGCTCCAACAGCTCTGCCTGCTGGCGTTGGGATTATGGCATGATCAAATGGTTTGCTCTTAATTGGCAACAGCTCCAAGATGGGAAGAAGGCAGGAAGATTAAAAGGAAAAGGCCACCAGAGCTGGAGCAGCTTCTTGGGGGCAAGGTGGGAGAACAGAGCTGAGCTAAGGAGACTTTGGTGTAAAATTCCTTTTGGTGTAAAATTCCTGGAGAAAAAAAAAAACCCCACAAAAAAAAAGATGACCAAGGAAATTTGGGGTCAGGAGATGGGCTGGAAGGTGCAGAGGTCAAAACCAGTGAGATTTTCTGGGGAATAAGCTGTTATCCCCTCCCTCAGTTTAAAAGCTCAGTGACAAGGACATCCAAGTCCTCACCTTCGGGCAGGGCTGCAGTGCAGGAATTCCAGCAGGGAAGAGACAAGAATGGGATCTAACACACCTCGAGGAATTTGTAAGGTCCTGGATTTATCCATGTCCTGCTCTAAAGGAGGGAAAGGTGCCCAAATCCAGCCACGAGCCATCAGCAGGTGAGAGTTTTTCACCTGCAAACCCAGAGGTTGTCCCTGTTCATGTCCCTCAGCAGGAGTCACATCCTTGACCCTTTTTCCTTAGCAATGTCCCTGGATATGTTTGTGTGACATTGGCCTGGGCTATGGCAACCACAGGTCTCTGCTCTCCTTTGAGGAGGAGCTCCCCACAACTGGCTTAAAAGAGATCCATGGGAAAATATCCAGTTTAGGGTGTCTAAATGTCCCTCTTGTCTCCATCCTTGCAGCTTCAGCTTGACACCTTCTGAATCCAGGTCTTACAATAGCGGTGATTATCCCGGGAGTATCCATTTGCCAGGACATAGGAGCTGTTCACACTCTTGATAAAAAAATAAGAATTAAAAAAAAAAACCCCACAAAAAAAAAAAAACCACAAACGAATTAAAAGTAAAAAAAAAAAAACCAAAAAAAAACCCCAAGAAACAAACCAAAAAATGCCAAAGCTCAAATGGAAGAACAGGTTGTGTTAACTTGTTTTACCTCTGGATTTTCCCATCACATGCCAAAAGGGGTTTTCCTCAGGTTAGGAAAGGTGATTTTAATATCCCTCCTCTTCTGGTCTTGAAGATGAGGCTGACAGAGCATCACGCAATAACTGAGTTCTTCAAAAGCACCAGCTGAACAAAACTTGGGAGTGCAGCTCCATTCCAGTCCCTAAATAACATGATTGATATGACAACAATCTTCTCCATGATCCCAAAAATCCCTGAGGGCATTCCCCACAATAAAATCCTCCATTCCCCACCCACTTCCACGGCTTCTCATTCCAGATGTTAACAAGGTGATGCCCCAGGCTATGGATGTCCTTTGGAGCACACAATAAGGATCCAGCTTGGATCAATTGCCTCCTTCAGCTCCATCCCTCTCAGCCAGCTGCATCCCGGGTTTTATTTGCAAGGGAAGGGGAGGGATTTGTCCCCTGGATGTGGCACTTGGGAGGACAAACCCGGAGTAATGAGTTCAGCTTCAGGGCCCCAGTGAGAAAATAGAGGAAGTCTGGTTGGGGACACCAAGATGGGTTTTGGGGTGACGTCAAGATGAGTTGGGGAATAAAGTGTATGAAGTGACTGAGACCAGCTGAAAAGAGGGAAGTAAAGAAGCACCTGTTTTCCACCTTTTTCACAGAAGATGTTCATGGAGAGGAGGAAGCCAGGTTCTTCTCCAAGTTCCACAGCAAAAGGACAAGTGGGGACAATCACAGGGGGTACCAAGGGAAAATTCCCAACATGAGGGTGGGCAGACCCTGCGAAAGGCTGTGGAATCTCCATCCTCAGCTCAACAAGATCCCGAGGAGGTGAGCCTGGTCTAACTTTGAGGCTGGCCGTTCAAGGGGTTGAAATGGAAATGCCACCACTCTCTTCTATCCTAAATTATTTCATGACCCTGATTAACCCCCAGCTGGGCAGATCCCACTCAGGCTACGATCAAGATCTATCCTGATGTCCCAAAACCAGTCACTCACAGCTCTGTATTCCTCCCATCCCTCCCACTTCATTTGGAGAAGAGGGGATTGTACATCTTGGGATGTGAGTTGGGAAAAAGCCTCCTTAGGAAATCGGTGGAATAACTGAGAAGATCCAGATGTTTGCAAGCCTTCCTCAGCTTATAGCAACAGGGGTTTTTTGGGAAGTAAAGAGCAAGAGGAGAGAAACTCGTCCTGGCTGCTCAAAGACTGGTGGCACCATCGAGCTGGATTGTCCCTAATCCTCAACCATCTTGGCAAAGCCTTCAAGCTGCATTCACTGCACCACATGAGGAACTCCAGCATGATGCAGGACTCGAGGCAAAGCCAGCAGAGCATCCCTTGGCAGCCTGGAACAGGAAGGAAGTAGCGGGATGAAGAGATCACAAGCTACATCCTTGTGACATCTCCAACGTCCCGATGGTCTCACTCAGGTCCTGGAGAGGCAGAAAAAAGGAATGAGGTCGCTGGTGAAACTTGTGGGTGATCAGGGTGGCAATGGGAAAGAGGATGGAGAGGTGAGGTGAGCAGAGGAGAAGCAAAATCCAGCATGAAAGCCAAGGTTCTTCCCAAGAAAGGACGTTGTCCAGTCCAACCACTGAGGACACACTAAGGAGAGCATGTCCATGGATTTCTGGCAGCATCACAGGAGGATTTCAATATCCCTGGAACAGTCTTTGGCTGGGAATGATGTAACAACACAGACAGCCCTTTCTTCCAAGGTGAAGGAATCAGGTTTTGGCCGAAATCAGGGAGCGTGGAAAAGATCCGGGCACAGATTTCTTGGCTGAGTGGATGAATCCAGCTCAATCCCTCTCCATACACTCTCCACAGAGTCAGGGCAATGATAGAAGCAGTTTTAGGGAATGATTCATCCCACACAAAGGATTCATCTTAAACTCCCTGCAGGAACATCTTTACCTCCAGTGACGATGAATTTCAAGTATCATGGAATCATGGGATGATTTGAGCTGGAAGGGGACCTAAAGATAACCTTGTTCCAACATTCAGCCATGGGCAGGGACACCTTCTACTATCCCAGGTTGCTCCAAGCCCCACCCAACCTGGCCTTGAACACTTTCAAGGATGGGGCAGCCACAGCTTCTCTGGGCAACCTCTTCCAGGGCTTCACCACCATTTTCCTTGAAGGAACAGGAATTTCACTCACTGACAGAGAATGAAGATTCCTTGACTGCAGACCATGGAGAACTATTCCCTGGGAATACCATATTGGAAGCAAAAGTTACTTGAAACTGATATTCAGAAAAAAACCCAAAACTAATAAGGAATTCTTGATTCTTGCAATTTCCCAGGAATTCCTTGGGCCATTGCGGTGAAGGGCTGAGCCATGCAGGGAGCAGGTGTTCAAACTCACATGGTGGGAGGCTCTAACTAAGCATGACCAAGAAATAAGGACTGTGGAAAGAGGTACAGGGATAGCACATCCCGCTGCCATCCATATCCCTGCCCGGATACCCGACCATCAGCAACAGCTGGTGCACAGGGAAAAGGATCCAATAGGTTGGAGAATCAAGATATAACACAGGAGAATCCAGCTCCTGCTGCATGGAATCCAGGGAAAGTGTGCAGAGGAAATTGATTGTTTAGTGAACTGCAAAACTTACTAGGAAAAGCTCTCCTGGGACTCATATTCCTTCTAATCCAACAAATGTACTTGGAGTTTCCCTTTGCTGCCTGAACAAGTGTTTGACAAGTCCCAGGCAGGTCCTATCTCAACTTTATAGCTCTGCTTCTGGCCACGGTGGGGAAGGCAGAAGAGAAGTTTAAATAAATTGCCAGACTGGGGGATAAATTAAAACCATTTAAATGAAACAGGGCTGGAGCCAGGCTGGGAGAGCTGAGAGTGTCCAGCCTGGAGAAGGGAAGGCTCCAGGGATAAATTAGAGCCCCTTCCAGAGCCTAAAGGGGCTCCAGGAGAGCTGGAGGGGGACTTTGGACAAGGGATGGCATGACAGGACAAGAGAGAATGGCTTTAAACTGACAGAGGGAAGGTTTAGATTGGATATTGGGAAGGAATTCTTCCCCATGTGAATGATGAGGCCCCGGCACAGGCTGCCCAGAGAAGCTGTGGCTGTTCCATCCCCGGAAGTGTCCAAGGCCAGGCTGGATGGAGCTTGGAGCAACCTGGGATAGTGGAAGGTGTCACTGCCAGTGGCAGGGAAGTTGGAACTGGATGGACTTGAAGATCCTTCCCAACCCGAACCCTTTTAGGTTTCTATGAAACCTCTGGAAAATAAAGTCGGAATAAAGCAACAGAACTTCCAAACACTCGTGGACAAGAGAAGGAACAGATGAATGGACTCTTAAATCTCTGACAGCTCTCTGTTCCACAGAAAAAAAGTTCCATTTGGGGAAAGCCACTGGAATATTTGGGAACTCAGCTGCTTGCTGTTTGATACTTCTCAGTGACTCACATTCAAACAGCGACCTCAACCCATGGATGCTCCATTTTGAGAGTAAGAGAAATCATATGGATTTCAGGGGATCCTAGAAGTGTCATCTAGGCATCAGACATGGTTACTACACAGGGATTTTAGGTGTGCTTGCTTTTTGCAGAATCATGGGAAGCACTTGAGAAAACAGGACTCACCCTGTGCCAATGACACTTGGAACAAATTTTGTGTGTGAAGGCTCCAGTAAAACTGACCCATGTGGAGAAATGGGGTGGATGATTTCGAAGCTCTTCCTTGGGATTATCTGTTATCCATGGTCTGGATTCCAGAGAGGTCCAGAAGAACATAATTTACAATGATTTACACTACAAAGATGTGGTTTTTACATAGAATCATGGAATGGTTTGGGTTGGAAGGCACCTCAAAGATCATCTTGCTCCAATCCCTGACATGGACAGGGACGCCTTCAAGTATCCCAGGTTGCTCCAAGCCCCATCCAGCTCCATTAGATCATGGATTGCAGATGGCCACATCCTGCCGTGCCTGCTCTGCCCAATCCCAATTCATTCCCGAAAAGGCTTCTGGAATAAACAGTCCAAAAGGAAAACCAGGGCCATTGCACAAAGCCTGCATCATTCTACATCTCCTCCAAACCTCTGGAGACCACACCAAGGACTATCCTTCCTCTCCCGCGCAGCAAAGCACTTGGAAACAACATTCCAGCCCTTTCCAACCTGTGCCAGTGAGAGAGACAAGCTGTCACCCAGCCCCATCATCCTGATGGACAGCAGCTTATATCCCACACCGGCCCCAGGAACCACCACTTCCAGCAGCTAATTCCAAAACAAAGCATGCATTGAGGGTTTAGGTTTCCGTTTTTCCGGCTGGGAGAAGAAGAGGCTGCCAAACCAAATAACACCGACAGCTGCTCCAGGAGTTGAGCACGGTTTGGTGACCTCAGCTCCTTCTCACAGTGACCTCCCAGCAGATCCTGGCCAGCAGTGCCACCGAGCACCAGGACAATCAGTAGTGGCAGCCAGAGCCACAGTTGGGGAGGCAGAATGTGCAGCCCACCAGCTGTGAAACACATTCCCTCTTTCAACACTCTCCGTACCCTTCTGCCCTCTCCATGATGTTCTCCCAGGAAGCAGCACTTCAGGATTGCTTTGGGAGGGCTTTGTGTCCCAGTGATTTTTGCTAAACCAAAGGCTCTTGTAATTGCCAACAGTTCGAAGGCAGGATGCAGCAAAGGGCTCTGAAATACTGGGATCATGGGCCTAAAAGGGAATTTTCCTGATGTCAAAAGGGAATTTTCCTGATGCCGCACAGAGACAAAGAAGAAACTCAATGAACTTTTCGAATCCCTCTCTTATCCTCTTCCTCACCTGCTGGGCTATTGAGAGGGGCTGGAATATCAGCCATGAAATCCTGCCCTGTGCCTTGTTCCCATCTCAGAATCAGCCAGGATGGACTCATGGCACAGAGGTTGGGACATTTAAGAAGTGCCATCCTGGGGGACCAGTTTCCGTCCTGTCATCCTGGACTGGGAACAGTTTTGACCACAGTGGATTTGTTCAAATCTACCAAAGCTCTGGTGCTGTTCTGGTCCTACTCCAGAGTGACAAGAGAAGGTATTCCCACCATTCCCATTGGATCTGCTGGGCTTTCACGCCTTTTATTTCCAGCAACTCAACCCACTTGTCTGCACAGGTGTCTTTGGAAATATCTCAAGTTAACCTTGTTGACCTGCCAATCCCAAAGGACTCAGGTCTTCGGTGGATCCTTGGGAAATCTCCTCATGACTTGCGTGATGTTGGATACCTCAGATGTCAGTAGGAATCATCCTTAACCAGCCAGATCCAGACCCTGAACTGGATAATTCCAGAGGAAAAATTGACATTTGAGGACCTATTTTGATTTTCCAGCTGTTTGAAGACCATGACCACCAACGTTTTAGGGCTGTTTCATGGAGTCATGGAATAGTTTCAGTAGGAGGGGAACTTAAAGATCATCCCATTCCAACCCCCTACCATGGGCAGGGAACCTTCCACGAGACCAGGTTGCTCCAAGTCCCTTCCAACGTGGCCTTGAACACTTCCAGGATCATTTCTTGATTCCTTTTCCTACAAGTTTCCAGTCACTCCTTGATTCACTTCCAGGCATTGTTTGAACCCACAAAAATGGAAAAAGTTGGGCAGTGAGTTGGAGAAACCATCTCCAGATCCCTGTGTGCATATTCCCAGCTGAGGAACCAAGTTAAAAGTCTCCAGCTTGGGACTGATGTGGTTTGGAGATAGGGAATTCTCATGGAGGTCTTTCATTCAAGCTTTTTCCATAATCCTTGATCTGAGACAGGTAACGTTTCAGGACTACCCTGTCCTTAAAGAAGTTGGAAACTTCATGGATGCAGTGATCAGGAGAGAACGTGGTGATGTCAATTATATTCCCTATAATCCAGCAGCAGGACTTATCCCTGAGATTTTCTTGCAGGAAGAGGTGACGTGAAGAAAGTCCTTCCAGTTTTTTGTGGTGGAGAGAGCTGCCCGTGGACTCAGGATTTTCCTCCCAGATTTTCTGGCTTCCTTGTGCATCTGTTTTCCATCATTCCCAGAAATCCACCCTTCAGGAGCCTCACCACCAGAATGTCCTGCCGTGAGACTTTGGCCACGGAATCCCAGCTCTGAGGAAGGACAGGACACACATCCGGAGTGGTCACCTGGAATCTCAACCCTTGCACATCTAATCACAGCACCTGAATGCCCAAACTCCCTGAGCAAAGAAGTCCTTGGGTCGTTCCTTATTCCACATATTTAGAGGACATGGAAAGGTCACTCTAGGATTGGGTGAACCTTAACACTTGGAAACTTGGATAGGGGAAACTTCCCTGGTTTGCTGGGCAGAAAACCTCCCATCTCCCACTGTCTCCTCTCTGTTCATCTTCCTGTTCTTTGCAAAGAGGAGACGGGAACAGATGTTCCTCTGTTTTCCCACCCGCCTCCTCCAATCCCCCCTTGCTGAAGCGGGAAAGCCCCGGAGCACCTCCTTGGCACCTCTGCAACTCCGTGTTTCCTCACCTGTCACACGAACTGGTGAAAAGACGAGCAACACCCCCCAACCTGCCAGCCACCACCGCGAATCACCGGGGGAGAGAAAAACGAGTTGGTGGGGACAAACAGATGTGCCACGAGTTGCTTCCCAAAAAACGTGTTTGTGCATGGGGAGGTGTGAAAGGAATCCACACCTCCCTCTCCTGGTGCAGGTACAGGAGCAGCTGCCGATGGCTCCGGATCCACCACCTCATCCTCACTGTTTCCGTGGGATGTCAAACATGCAGCGCTAAGCAATGATCTCCTGCCATCTGCCAAGGTGAGCATGGGCTGGGGGTGTCACATCCAACAACTTGACAGGCTCTCATCCCCCTCCCTTTTTTTTTCCCCTTTTTTTCTGGTTTTTCCCTTTTTTTTTCTTTCAAAGAGAGAGAGAGGGGAGGGAGGAAACGATTCTGCATTAGTTCAGAGACTTCATCCATCACTGCTGCTCTTTATCTGGAGAAAAGGAGGCTCAGGGGGACCTTATTGCTCTTCACAACTCCCTGACAGGAGGGTGGAGCCAGGTGAGGGTCAACCAGCCACAGGACAAGAGGACGTGGCCTCAAGCTGTGCCAGGGCGGGTTCAGGTTGGACATCTGGAGGAATTTCTTCATGGAAAGGGTTTTCAGGCATTGGAACGGGCTGCACAGGCAGGTGGTGGAGTCCCCATCCATAGAGGTATCCAAGAAAAGACTGGATGTGGCACTCAGTGCTCTGGGCTGGGTGACAAGTCAAAGGTTGGACTCGATGATCTTGGAGGTCCTTTCCAATCAAAATGATTTTGGGATTCTCTGGATATCAGAGCAGGAAGTTTGTTTAAAACTGGATCCTCTTCCATTCCCAACCAGGATGGAAATAGGACAGGGAAGCAACTTCTACTCTGACAATGCCACCAAATTTCTTTGGGATTAAAATGACCCTGTCAGCCCTGGAAGCCCCACCAGTCCCAGAGGCCATTTTCTCTTGGAAAGAGATATCCACTCTTGCCTAGCAAGAGAACTTTCAGAACCACAGACAATGAAAAGAGATTTGGGTCTGAGAGCTTCCTCCTCAGCAAGATTTCAACCAGTTTGTACCAACCTAAATTTTGGCGGAATTTTGGCAGGGATTGGGCAGTTTGCCATGGTAGATTGAAGGGAATGGGACCTATTCCAGGGTAGACCCTCCTGCAGAGATACAACCCTTAAATCCCAGCTTTTGGGGCCTGTCCTTGCAAACTGTCTGGAGAGGATTGGGAAAACTGGGACTCCTGGATTCCTGGTTGGCTTTGGGAAAGGGTTTATGGAGCTTGTGGGGACTCTTCTCCTTGTCTTTATGTCACAAGTATGAACTGTCACATCCTTGTCTCCTTTCCTCCCCCTCCACCATCATTCCTTGTCTGTAACATTCCCGTAGATCCTTTCCAGGTGCTTGATCTTCTCCTCATTGTACCTCTTTTTCCAACCTCTCTTCCCAAATTTCCTCTCAGTCCACTGAGAGCTTCCACTGCAAACATTTCCATGGGGGTGTGGGCTCCCTTCCGAGGGCAGGATTATCACCCTGGGAACATGATCCCGGTCAATAACTATTGACTGATAAACCAACGATACATTCCAGTGCCAGCCTGTCGATTTCTGGGATTGATTTATCCGCTCCTCTTCCCTGATTTACGGGCGGGGATGGGAGGCTCAGGACAGCCAGGCTGCTGCTCTCCATCACTCATGGATTCAGCTGCTGAGGATCTTTTATTCCAGAGGGGGACAGCAGAGATGTTTGTGGTTGGAGTGAATCCAGGGAAAGGGACAGGCTCAGAGGTGCAGATCTTACACCGAGGTCTTCAGTTGGGTCTCTCTAGTAGCCCCATGTTGGTTTTCTTCTACTTCTGGCTTGTGGTGAGGGCTGGAATTTCCAAAAAGTTGCATTTCC
This sequence comes from Falcunculus frontatus, assembly GCA_013398115.1. Classification (NCBI taxonomy): domain Eukaryota; kingdom Metazoa; phylum Chordata; class Aves; order Passeriformes; genus Falcunculus; species Falcunculus frontatus. The sequence goes on from VZRV01006167.1 coordinate 343,695, forward strand.
AGAGAGATACTCTCCCATCTCGATGAAGGCCTTGGGTTTCCATCACTTACTGGGCGTGGAAACACTGGAGGATAAGGAATGGCTGCTATTCCTGGTGATGGGAAATACCCTGCTTCCCTTCCAGTGATGGTGGTGAGGACAGAAATCCCAACTCTAGGGGTCTGACAGGGTGGGAAATCCTAAGATCTCTCCCTAACCCAGGATGGGATAATTCACCGCAAGAATGTCAGGACAATGTGGATAAAATGTCTGTCCCTTCACATCCCACGGGAAAACTTCCATGATGTCCAATTCTGTCCCTGAAGACAGAACCTCTCCTCTCCTGAAGGGTCACCAGCACTGGGAATTTTGGTTGTAAATTTTGGTTGTAAATTCCTTTTACAAGAGCCTGTAAAATGAGGGATTGTAGGACGGATGATGTCTCATCCCCAGAAGGGGTCAGATTGGATGGAGCTCAGCCAGAAGAAGAATTCCTGAGGTTTGGGACAGAAATATCCAGACTCACCTACTTGTTCACACAGCAAATGTGCCGGTCAGGCTTCCTGAGAAGGGAATGCAATTCCATCTTAGGAACTGCACCAGGATTTTCCATGAGCAGGTGATGCCACGATGTTAAATACCCACAATGCTGGGTAAGTGAATTGCGAGTCTTTTGAAGTTGCATGGGATTAATTTTGAACTAAATCCCTGGAAAACCACATGGCTGCTGACATTTCAGTTGATCCCTGTTTTCCAGGCAGGTTTCTGCTCCGAAATTCCAGGCTCAGATGGTCATGGTTGCGGCTAAAGAGCTGGGAAGATTTCTACTCATCATCATCATCACCGTCATCATCATCTTTATCAAGAATGATTTGTCTTTGAGCCTTTCCCACCTTTCTTCCCTCCCTTAGAAACTTCCCTTTAAATTGTTACATCCTAGAAATATGCCTATTGTCTGTCCTCTCCAAGCAGGTATTGTCTGGACTTTTCCTTTGCTTCATGGAACAGCAGAAAGAACCTGAGGCAGGTACAGATGTTCCTGTTGGAGTAATTCCAGAGGAGGCCACTAATTTGACCACAGGGCTGGAGCGTCTATCTCCTATGGAGAACTGGGAATGTTCAGCTGGAGAAGAGAAGGATCCAGGGAGACCTTAGAGCCTCTTCCAGTGCCTAAAAGGGGTTCCAAGAGAGCTGGAGAGGGACTTTGGACAAGGGATGGAAGGACAGGACACAGGGAATGGCTTCCCACTGCCAGAGGGCAGGGTTAGATGGGATATTGGGAAGGAATTCTTCCCTGGGAGAGTGCTGAGGCCCTGGAATGGAATTCCCAGAGGAGCTGTGGCTGCCCCATCCCTGGAAATGTCCAGTGCCAGGTTGGACGGGGCTTGGAGCAACGTGGGATACTCCATGGTAGGGAGTGAAACAAGATGACCTTGAAGGTCCCTTCCCACCCAAACGATTCCAGGATTCCATATGGAGTAACAAGAACATCAGCGGAGGTTGCAGAGGTTTGGGTGAACATTAGGGAGCTGTGAGTTGTCCACAATCCAACAGCACAGGTATGTGAGGTGGAGCTTTCCAGGTTTCCTGGACAGCTTCAATCCCCACCTTTGCATGATTCCAGAGCAGACCTGCTCCTTCCCAGATTGTAGACCCTAGACTGCAACCACTGGAGAAGGAAATATTCCTGTGTCTCGTTTCTCCCATCCATCATTTCCCGTGTGTCTGAAAACAGAATTATTCATTTCCCCTGGAGCTTCCCAGCGCTACTCTTCGTTCCAACATCTCTACAAACACAGTTTCCTCTTCCCAACCTCCCATTAGATAAACTGGGTTTTTCCGGGCAAATCTCAGCCAGGAGTTCCTCTTATTCTTGAAAAAAAAGCAGTCCAAGGCTTTTTCACAGTGCAGGGCATTGCATTTTCCTGCCTGGCAGTGCACAGGACCAGATTGGGAAGAAAGTGAAAGGGAGGGGAAAAAGGGATTGGAGAAAGAGGGAAAACTGGTGCTGATGTTGGGGGAAGGAGACAGGTGGATTTTCAGGAAAGAGGTGAGAGCCTGGAATTGCAGCTGATGCCAAACACAGCTTATCCCTTCCATGGGGATTTGGTGTCACCAAAGCAATCACTCTGTGGGAATTTTTTTCCCCTCCCATTTGTCCAGTTTGAAATTCCTTCTCTAAGCAAGGACAGATACACAGCACCACCCCCTAATTATCGGATCATTCCCTCCCTCCCTCAGCGCCCATCTTGCTCCCATCCCACTCCTTCTTCAGTCATTCCCTAAACCAGCTCTTCTGGAATCCAGGCTGATCACAGTTGGTCACTGCTCTCTCTCCTTTTGATTGGAGCCTTAATCTCCCATCGATGGGATAGGTTTCTCCAGGCATTTTGGGAATGTTTAACTGCCCGTGCCCTCTGCAGCCCATTAGACACAAAATCTGCTAACTGCTCAAATTAGTTGGGAAAAAGTTTAGTACAGGGAATTACTGCAGATATGGGGACAGGGGGACAACATTCCTGGGTTTTCTCCCTACCATGGGGGTCCCAGAGGGAAGAAAAATCTGGAGGTTCCCTTTGCAGATCTTGGGAAAAGGAGCAAATAATGAAAATGGGATTTGGAAGCAGGGTTGAGTGGTTCAGGTTTCCTGGGACCTACTCTCTGTTCGTAGGGGATTTGGGATTTAGGAATTATCTCCGGGAGTAAAAGGCAACCGGCAGATATGAGGGGTATGGATGAGAGGGTGGGATGTGGGAGCAACATCCCAGGTTTCTACCATAAATCCGTCAGTGAAGCTCCTTCTCCACATAACCTCTCAAGGGGTCTCATCATGACCCTTTCAGTGGTGGTCCCAGAAAAGAATCATGGAGTCATTTGGGTTGGAAAAGACCTTTAAGGTCATCGAGTCCAACCATTAACCCAGCACTGCCAAGGCCACCACTAAACCAGGTCCCCAAGTGCCACATCCAATGGCTTTTAAATCCCTTCGGGGATGGTGACTCCATCATTGCCCTGGGAAGACTTTACCAGCTCTGACCACCTTTCCATGAAAAATTTTTCTCCTAATATCCAACCGAAACCTCCTCTGGTGCACCTTGAGGCCATTTCCTCTTGTCCTGTCCCTTGTTCCCGGGGAGCAGAGCCTGACTCCTACCCGGCTCCACCCTCCTGTCAGGGAGTTGTGTAGAGCCAGAAGGTCCCCCCTGAGCCTCCTTTTCTCCAACTCCAGCTCCCTCAGCTGCTCCTGGTGCTCCAGACCCTTCCCAGCTCTGTTCCCTTCCCTGAACACACTCTAGCCCCTCAATGTCTTTGTTGTTGTGAGGGACCCAAAATTGACCCCAGGACTGGAGGTGCCCCAGTGGTGCCAGCACAGTGGGACAATCCCAGCCCTGGTCCTGTGGCCACACCACGGCTGAGACAAGCCAGGTGTGCCCTTGGCCTTCTTGGCCACCTTGGCACACCTGAGCTCCTGTTCAGCTGCTGTCGACCAGCATTTTCCAACAGGAGGACTTCCAGCCACTGTTCCCCAAGTCTGGAGCATTCCATGGGATTGTTGTGACCCAGTGCATGACCCATCATTCGGCCTTGTTGAACCTCATCCCACTGGCCTCAGCGCATGGATCCAGCCTGTTCTGATGCCTCTGCAGAGCCTTCCTGCCCTCCAGCAGATCAATGCTCCAACTTGGTGTCATCTCCAAACATGAGGGTTGCCTAAATCCCCTTATCCATATCATTAATAAAGATTTTAAACAAGATTGTTCCCAGTACTGAACTCTCTGGAACACCACACTGGTCCCAAATGCATTTAACTCCATTTCCTACCACTCTTTCGGCACAGCCAGTTTTTTTTCCCAGGAAACAGGGCATCCATCCAAGCCATAAACAGACAGTTTTTCCAGGAGAATGATGTGGGAAACAGCATCAAAGACTTTACTAAAGTCTAGGCAGACACATCCACAGCCTTTCCCCCATTCACTAAAAAGCTTGGGAAATAATGAGATTCAGGCAATGGAAGAACTTCCAGGTGTGTTCATGGGAATGATCCTTTGAGCAGCAACATCTCCAGGGTGGTTTTGTTGTTCTTTATCAAATCCAAGGGTGGAGATGAAGTTGGGCTTTCTGCTCCAGCTTTTCCAGCATGAAGCTATGAGGGTGCTCCAAGAATCTCAGAATCGTTAAGGTTGGAAAACACCTCCAAGACCATGGAGTCCAACTTTGGCCCTCACCAACCAGAGCATTAAATGCCATTTCCAGGCTTTCATTGAACACTTGCAGGGAGGGAGGCTCTGGTTCAATTTATCTTGTGCAGACTGGGAGATAAAATTTCCTAAAAAACCTTTCAAATCCACATGGAAAATGGGGATTGTCCCCCTAATGTCAGGAATCTCAGCATAGCCCTCCTTAAAACCCTCTCAAAGGAACAGCTTCCCACTGGAGCATTTTAGGAAGCCAAGCCCTGATCCTGGCAGCAAATCTGACAGCCCTTGGTTTTAATGAGGGAATAATCCAGATGAAAGAATCCCTCCTCACATGCAAAACCTCAGAAAAGGGGAAAAAAAACCTGCTCTGGCTGTAAACGTCTCCAATGAGTGTCCTATTTTCCCAGGCTCAAAGCTTATTGATTTAAGTCTTCCCCTGGAAGGCTCATCCCATGCCATGTTTTGATGTCCCAGAACAACAGCTTCCAATATCCAATGTTACTCTGCAGCTTCTTGGAGGAAAAAAATCCCATTTTTCACGTGATTTTGAGAAATAGAGAAAAAACATTGTATTTTGCTACTGTGTTGAAAATATCTTTATTTCTTAAATGGTTCTGGAGTACTTTTGTTGGGATAAGAGCAGAGTCAGAAATTTCGGCTTAAAAGGTGAAAAATATTAGGGAATTATCAGCAGGGCTGATCAAGAATAGTTCTTAGGGTTTTTTGGTTTGTTTTGGCTTTTTGTGGGTGGGGTTTTGGGGGTTTTGCTGTGGGTTTTTTTAATGAAATTTTTTTTTTTTGCCAGAAAGTTTCAGTTATTGAATGCAAAGCTCACACCTGATCTCCCACTGTTTAGAACATTCCTTCCTGCTCCTGTAAATCCTTGATCAGATCAAGGTAAACAATGCCTGTAGGATCAGCATCAGGAGTAAATTCCCATAGGGGAAGGACAGGGAACAACCAAACTGGCTCAATATTTGGCAAATATCCTTTACTCACTTCCAAATAAACATATTGAGAGCCGTGAGCTGTTCAGCCCATGGATTACCCTGCTCCTTCTCCCTTTCCCTCCCACCTGGGATGTGTTTGAGCTTGAGTCTTACACTTGTTCCGGGTGATTTATATTCCCACTGTGGAGCACAGGAATGACAAGGCAGAAAAATCCCACAGCAGCTTCTTAAACAACTCAATAGAGGGGCCAACATTTTTGGTTTATTGTTGTCCATAAAATTTTATGGATTGGAACTCGCTGGGTTTGTTCCACGGCATTAAAGGAAGTGGTTTCTTTATTTTCCTGTTATTTTTTTGAATTTTCACTAACAGAAAAGTTCCTAAAGGCATGAACCTGATTCCCCTCCTCTGCAGCGAGATGGGCACCAGGGCAGGAAAAGCCAGAAGGGAAAGGAGTGAAGGAATCCTCTTCCCTTGAAGTTCTGCAAGTGAGTTATGGCAAGGTCCCAAAGATGTGGGACCAAATTTAATGTCGTGGCTCAAGAAGAAGCCACAGCTTCTGGAGTTATCCTGGGAAAGATGCCAGAGCCAGAGCTGATATCCATGACCAGCTGGTCCCTACAGCAGAAACTGGGATGGGCTCTGGCCCCACTTTCTCATTCCAATTCCGGGCTCCATTGTCACCATCCTCAAGGGAGAAAATCCAAGTTGAAATGGAAGAGGATCCAGCTTGACACAAGGAACAGTGATTGGATGAGGAAGGTGGTCACAAGTTGGAACAGGCTGTCCAGAGGCCTCTTGCTCTTTTCCAACATCGCTTATCCTAGGATTTTGGAGAGGAAAGCTGGGCTGAGCGCAAGGATTGGATCCAGAAATGCTTTCCCTGGATTACAGTGGCTGGCTGTCCTCAGCACACGCCACTCTTGGAACTGGGAGGACCAGTAAAAACACACTTGGGTGGTGCATAATCCCCAGGCAGGGATCAGAATTCCCATCAGAACTCAATGCACCATTCCCATTGGGTTCATATCCACGGTAAAACATCCATTCACCTCCATTCCTTCTCCATTCCTCTTCTCCAGAAGGGCTGACCAGAGGCAATAAAGCCTCCATCACTGTGGGCTCTGCTAGGCCAGGCTTTCATCTTAAATCACCTGAAGGAGCAACTCCCTGACCCCAGGAATTCCTCCCGGAGCCAGGGAAGACCTTCACCTCTGGCGCCATGAAAGGTCACCCCAAAGGCAGCAGGAAAAGAACTAAAATCCTGAATGTCACAGGCAAGAACACCCTCCAATTTCTAAATTTCAAAAAACAGGCGTTTCCCATCACCCACCTTTCATCAGAGGGAGCTGTCAGAAAACAGAACTGGAGCAAAGCAGGGAAATTAAACCCAAATTGACTTTGTGGCAACACAAGCCATAAACTGTGGTTACTGTGGCCAGAGCTTGGCATTATCCCACTGCCAGTCCGTCTTTTCCTTTGATTAAACATCCCGCAGTAATTCCATTTCCAAAGGCCAAGTTTATTTCCACAGAATCAAATCCCCTCCCTCGCTAATCCATTCCCATCTCCGGGCTGAAAAACGCAGCCCCGAGATTTGACACTGAGATGTTCCTGGCAGGAATGTGCCATCGCGGGGAAAATCCTGTGGAGTGGGGAGAATGGAATAAATCCCAGCATTCCCTACATCCTGACTCACTCGGGATCGGGTTTTTCCAGCTGGATTAGATGAGTGCTGCCCCCTCACATTCCTACTGCCTCCACTGAACTTCTCGCCCTGATTGATCCATACAATTTGGAATACCATCCCACTTCCAGATTTGGACTCCTGCCCATTCTCACAGCTCTTCCCATGGTCCCAGAATTCCTGGTGTCTCTTGGCCAGCCTGGCCCAGCAGCAAAGGATCCTCCCCAAGCTTGTTCTCCAGGGAAAGCAAATCCCTACGGCATTCCTAAACCACTGCTCGTGGTTGTTCCTTTTTTATATCCCAGTTTTAACCCGAGTCCCTCCTTCCGAATATTTTTGGGGAATCTGAAGGCAATTAACACAGAGCCATTTTCAAGGCTGGCTGTGGATACAGGGATATTTCTTTTGTCTTGGAAAATTAGATAATGGAGGATGTGTGGCGCCACCAGAACGCAGAACTTTCCCTGTCCTCCCTCCATCCCTTTCTCCTCTCTTTTGGGTGGCCAGAAGGGAAGGAATTCTTCCTGGGAAGGGGTGAACACGGCTGCCACGTTCACCCTCAAGGTCCCACTATGCCACCACCTCCACCTTGGAGCAGGAGCTCTCCCATTCCTGCCCCAAAATCACCCCTCCCAAACTAGCCGGGAGCACATGGCCGCAAATTTTCCCGCTGCAATCCACGCCTGGCTTCTCCATTAATCCTCCCACTCTCCTCAATACCTGGGCTCATCCGGGTGCCTGAGAGGATTTGGAAAAGGCAGGGGAAATATAATTAGACGAGATGTTGCCCTCGGAGTCAGAGCCGGGGCCGGCTCATTGAAGGGCAGCGGTCAGCAGAAGGAGCGGAGAGGAGTCAATTTCGCACGGATAACGGAGCCGTTCCGGCTGATTAGGGATTTGATGAGGGAAGGGGTTTGATTTTGGTGGAGTGACAGAAGCCTTACGGTCAGTTGAGATCTTGTTTAAGGAGGGCAAGCGGATCTGGACTGGGGATGACAGATAGGGAGACAGGAATGAGCGGGACAAATTGGCCTGGTTTCCTCCTGTTTTCCTTCTTGTTGTCCCTGACCTCATCCAGCCAGGGCTGGGCACCAGCAGGGAAAGGCAGCCAGGAATGCTGCCAGGAGCTCAAGGAAAGGAGAGAGGGAAAAGAGCAGAGATAAAGAAGTGGAGGAGGCAGGAAAGACAGGCAGAGCTTGTGGGATCATCCCTGCGATCTTGTCTCAGCCTCAGTCATTCCTGTGTTCTGGTTCCATCACATCCAGCTTCATCCCAAAATTCTCTGTGCACCAAGAAGGAGAGCAGAAGTAGAAAAAGAGACCCAGCCTCACAGGAGGCTTGTCCAACATTCCCCTTCCTGGTTATTGCTCTGGGAATTGCCTTTTGGGAATGGGAATGGCTGGGCTGCTACTTGTATATCCTGCTCCCGTCTCTTCTGGGGCCAAAGCACAACAGAATCAAAGAATCCTGGAATGGTTTGGCTTGGGAAGAACCTTAAAGATCATCCAGATCCAGCCTCCTGCCATGGGCAGGGCCACCTTCCACTATCCCAGGTTGCTCCAAGCCCCATCCAACCTGGCCTTGGACACTTCCAGGGATGGAACAGCCTCAGCTTCTCTGGGAATCCTCTGCCAGGGCCTCACCACCCTCCCAGGGAAGAATTCCTTCCCAGTATCCCATCTATCCCTGCCCTGTGGCAGTGGGAAGCCATTCCCCCTTGTCCTGTCACTCCATGTCTTGTCCAAAGTACCTCTCCAGCTCTCTTGGAGCCTTTTTAGGCACTGGAAGAGGCTCTCATTTATCCCTGGAGCCTTCTCTTCTCCATGCTGGACACCCCCAGCTCTCCCAGCCTGGATCCAGCCATATTTTCACCTGGGGTAGTCAAACCTCCCCATTAGTTGTGATTCCACCCTAAAATATCCCACCCTCATTCCCTTCTGGAGGCTGGACTAGACCCAGGGGGAGGAGAATTAATGGGATGCCAGGTCTTCATTCTGATGGAGAAGTTTAGACACCAACTGAAATTTTCTGTGAGCCTTGAGATCACAACGTGTCATGCACAAGGTCACACCTTTGGTGCAGGTAATTAATCTGAACTGTTAATTGCAGTTGTTGTAAAGAAAGAAGGATTCTTGCCCTCATTTGGTTGCACAGGCAAGAGACAAACTCAGGCACCTGGGAAACTCCAATCAGGCAGAGCTGCTGGAAATTCAGCCCCAACTCCCTTTTCCGTTGCCCCAAGGGGATTAAGTGACTTGTCCAGGTGCTCCAGGTATCACATACAATCTCCTAAGCCCCCGCTGATTCCATAATCATGGGACAAGCCCTCCTCCTTTAGCAGGAAACCCAGCAGCACCTGGGAAGTGAAATTAAAATGTGAAAAATCAGGAAGTTGGGCTGACTTTGCCTTGCCAGGGAGGGAATCCTGTCCTGGATGTGATTTCATTTTTACCAAGTGTTAAGTAATTTTGCCTGAGAAGAGGGTCTGGACTTGTAACACTCCATAAATCACTCCCATGAGGATGAGGATGCTCAGGGATGGAGGCCACACCACCAGCAGGAAAAGCAGAGCCTCCAACAACCCAAAAAAGCAAAATCCTCACAGTTCTGGTGCTCTAATCCTCACTCTCCTGCATCCAACAGTGCTGAAATGAGGATGGAAAAGAGGTTCAGCCTGGAAGTCAGCAGGAGTTCAGCGCTCAGAAAGAAAGGAATTGCAATCTCCAGCCGGAATCCAAAGGAGGGAAACATTCCATGTTAATAAACAAAATAAAAGGGGAAGTTAAACCCATCCTTCTCCCTCTTGTCCTGGTGATGGGTTTGGCTTTCAGTTCTCCTTGACAATCCCTAAAAATTAACCCCGGGAGTTGTACAATTGTCAGATGTGAGTGGCGCAATCAAAGCCTTTCAAATCCATGTTTTGTCAACAAAAATACAGGAAGGTATTTCCATGAAAATTCCCCCAAAATATTGGCCCTTTTTCCCTTGCAAAGCTCAGAATCTCATTTTATATCAGCTCTGAAGTTCTTTTTTATCTGTCATCATATCTTAAAATGATAAGAATTAATCTCAGTAGGGAGTTATTTCTTTGCTTCTCTTGCAGCTCAAAATAGAAAACACTTTTTTTTCCCTCCTTAATTTGAAATAAGTTTAATTTCATCAGGGAAAATTCATCACTGGAACAGAGAGATCAAATCTTGCCTCAGAATAAAGCAGGGAGCTCTCACCTGGTACCTGCTGCCCACCAGCTTCCAAAGGCAGCTCCAATATAATTAAATAACAATAATCCCGGAGATACAAAGCCTGGAATTCTGCTTAAAGCTGTGCCACCTCCATTCCAGACACCTGACTGTGACTGTAGGTGGTTTATTTATTATATATTTGATTAATTAGCTCAGGAAGGATTCCAGGGAACCTTTCCCTGCTTTTTCCAGAGGCTCCATCCAAAGCCCACTTAAGCCAGTGTAATAAAATCCTTTGCCTTCAGATAAATCCATGGGCACATGCCAAGGGTTAATTTCTGTTTCTGTTCCTGCTGGGTTTGCTCCTCTGCTGTCCCTGGTGACTTCCCTGGAATTATTCCCGATTATCCAAAATGAGTCAGCCCCAGGAACACTCACCTGGATGAGAAGATATTGTCAGTCACCTTCCCTCAGACACAACCTCTTTTCTGTAGTAACCTTCCCCTGCTTCCCAGGGTGGGAAAACTCCGGAAATTCATTCTTGGGGGGGAAAAAATGAGGAAGAAGGGGAGCTCTAAAGAACAGAATTTCCCCAGAGATGTCACACCGGAGCAGAGTGGTTTGACTGGCACAAAATGCCACCTGCCAGTCTCGTGGGGGCTGGCATCCCTCCAGAGCCGTCATCTCATTCCCGCCACCTTCCCAGAACTACCCGGTCTGATTCCCAAATCTGCCTCCTGAGGGGGTCCATGCAGGTATCTCCCTCTTACCTGAAATTAAAAGCTTTGGGATGGTTGCACCCAGATGTGCCAGGGTGTCACGTGTCGCTCATCCCTCCCTGATGCATCCCCTTGTCCCCACTCCATCACTTTTCTCCTTTTCCTGCAGCTGGAAAAGGAGGGTAACAAATGTTGATCCCTCTTGGGTGCTATTTGGGGGTGGAAAAGAGGGACTTTATCTAATTTTTATTGGCAGACAAGGAAGAGAAACCCCCTCATCCCTCCCGTGCTACAGACCAGGGATGGGAGCTGCACTCCGAGCCTGGGAAGGAAATTGCTTCTCCCACTCCAATCCCTGGGAAACCTTTAATAAACATCTCCGCCAACTTTGAGGCCTTGTCCAATCTTGACAAATTGGAGTGGAACAAATCCTGTTTGGTTGTAATGCAGCGATTCCAGGGAAGATGGATCCGAGGGAAGATGGATCCGAGGGAAGAAGGATCCGAGGGAAGAAGGATTCGATGGAGATGGGAGGTCCTGAGGAGCCGTTTAACATCTTTTGGCTGGGGGTGACAGCAGTGAGGAAGCACCACTGGAAAAATGTCCCCCTCCCTGGGGAGGGACGGGACAGGATCCCATTGGGACGCTGGAGGGGGCTTAGGGACATTCCTCCCCGGAATGCCAACTCTGTTCCCAAAAAGACACCTCCCATGAGGGCAGCTCTCACCTCACCAGGGAGGTGTGAGGTGGTGGAAATTCCTTCCTCAATCCATTAATTAATTAATTCCACCCTCTCTCCATCCTGGGATTCCCCAGCCATCCTAGGATTTTTTTTTAAACCCGGCCACCCCAAGGAGATTCCTGGAGTGGGGAGAAGTGTTGCCTTCAGATGTTTTTCTAGGAAAAAAAACATCCATCAGGTGGGAAAATTATCCCTCAAAATGGATCAGGGATTTGGTACCAGGATCTCATCCCACCAGCTGGGAACTGAGGGATATCAGGAATCCACTGCTAGATCCAGTTTTACTTCTTATCCCAAAAAATCATGAATTTGGGAAGAAGGGGAAGAAATGTTTCATTTCCAAATACACAATAATACCCCAATAAAACTGGAATTTGATTCGGGCCAATTAAAACAAAGTGAAGGATTTCAGGAATGGGATCATTCTGCCTTAAAACACTCCCAGAATTGCACTTCCACCAGCCTCCCGCATCCAGGTATAACCTATTTGTCGGGAGCTGAATTGCAGAGCAAAGAAAAGAAAATCCCAAAATGTACCACCTCAGGATTTTGACCGGGAATAAGCTGGTTTACTAAATCTAGGACCGCAAATATATCAAGAAAGGGATATTTTGGAATTAGGCTGGGTCACACTTTCAAATTTCCTCTCGTGCTTCATCCCAAGTCAAGATATTTACATTTATTTTTATAAAAAAGACATGGAGAAATGGAAATGTATTTGTAATTATATTTTTAGGTGTGTATATATAGAAATACATGGAATTTTTAAGGAAGGCACATTCCTAAAAATATCCCTCAAGCCATCCCTGCTTTGACGTTTCTGTTCATTGAAACATCCTGAAAATCATAAAATCAAAATGAACTTTCCTGAGTCATCAAAAAGCCATAAAAATACAGGGATGTGTCCTGGCAAAAGCTGGGTTTTCCTTAATTTCTATCAAGCTGCCCTATCCCAATGGAAATCTCCCACTGGAATGTGCTCTGCAAGCTCTGTTCGATTAATGCAAAATATATTTATTTTTTGTTACTTATTTGATGTTATTTTTTTTAATCTGTTTAAGATTGGTTTCCCACAAGGGAAAAGTGGAACAGGACACATCCAGGTGGATTTTAAGGCAAATCCTTAAATTAGGATCATCTGGCCAAATTTTTGCATTATTAGACCCAAAGAGTTATAAAAAATCGATAAATATTTATAAATAAATATAAATATCATTAATATGTCTAAGACCAGGATTTACATCCTCATTTTGCCTATCCCATTAGGAAGAAGTAAAATTATCAGGAAAACCTCTTAATTCCTAATTTACACAATTTTTCCCTAATTTTTAGGCCAGGGAGGATACACAAACCTTATGTCTCATCCCCAAAAGTTTTGGTTGAGGATATTTTGGGAAAGAATATATGGAACAGGGGATGTGTACAGCAATCCTTGTCCAGACAGATCATTCCAAATCCGTTCAGTGAGTGGATTATGGATCATGGGATCACTTTGATCCCTTCAGTTGTCAGGGACATGGAGTAAAATTCCTGCTGTTCTCCTAAAAAGTGAGGATTTTTACTACGAGGGATGTGATTGTTGCTTTTTCCAAGGAATATTCTGCAAGTTAGGGATAATCACGGAATTGTGGAATGGTTTGGATTGGGAGGGATCTTAAAGATCATCCAGTCCCATGGGCAGGGACACCTTCCACTATCCCAGGTTGCTCCAAGCCCCATCCAACCTGGCCTTGGACACTTCCAGGGATCCAGAGGCAACCTGGACAACCTGTGCCAGGGCCTCAACACCTTCACAGCTAGGAATTCCATCCTGATATTCCATCTAACCCTGCCCTGTGGCAGTGGGAAGCCATTCCCCCTTGTCCTGTCCCTCCTCCCTTGTCCCAAGTCCCTCTCCAGCTCTCTTGGAGCCCCTTGAGGCCCTGGAAGGGGATTTAGGTTCTCCTTGGGACTTTCTCTTTCCCAGGCTGGACATTCCCAAGTCTCCCAGCCTGGCTCCAGAGCAGAAGCACTCTAGCCCTTGGAGGATTTCCGTGGCCTCTTCTGGACTCACTCCAGCAGCTCCACATCCTCCTTTTGTTCTTATTCCTTGAAAGTCTTGGCCTTACACAGCCATCTCCACCTGGAATTTCTCAAAAGAAACACTAAAAATATGCCAGGCGTGGGAAGTTTCCTTCCAGAGGTTTCATCCCTGCCTGCTTTCCCCACGAAGCAATCAAACTCCAATGCCAAAGCTACCAAAATAAATACTGGAGAGCAGGAATTACGGACTTTCATCTCATCACTTGGAGTAGAAATGGAATGTAAAACAATTTTCGGATGGGGCACATTTCATGTTTTTAAGCATACAAGGGATGGAAGATGGGATAAGGGATGAGAGGGTTTTGACTCTATGTTCCTTGAGCCCAGAAATGTAGGGAATAACGTAAAAAGATCTCCCAGGGGAATGCCAAAGTCCACCTCTATCATGTGGGAGGCTGTAACCCTGAGGAATTCTTGCACCCTCAACACCAGGATTACTCCCAGATTTCCAGCTGCACTTCCAAAACTCATTTTTGGCCTCCACAGATTCCCACTTCCGTAGTTTTAAACATTCCCAAAGAAAAGAAAAGTCGGAATAAAAACTCCTCACTCCATACCCCAGTACTGAGAACCAAGGCCTGGTTCTCCTTGGGTGTCTCCAAGGGGAATTCTCACCTCAATCCTTCTGGGAATGCTCCAATCCTCACGTTGCAAAAAAGAGAATTGCAAATCCACGTCAAATATTCCTTCATTTCCTAAGAGCACTTCCTCTCCTCCCAATCCTGCCACTCATGTAAACAAATTTGAGACTTCCTGAAGGATTTCTTGGGCATTGGTTGGTTGAGGAACTGGGATACAACACTCAAATTCCCTAAGGCCAGCTTCCCTAAAATAATCTGGAGACCCAGTGACAGAGCCAGGACTTGATTCCAGATCCCAGATAAAGATCTTCCTTCATCTGCATGATCACAATTTTTTTCTTGATTCGTTATGAAAATCCCTGTCCTGGTTTTGGATATAAAGAGAAAAATCTTTCTTTTTTTCATGGATCATGGGGATAGACCAGGAATTTCAAGAATTCAGGTCAGGTTAACGCTTTCCAAAAAAAAAAAAAAAAAAGAGGATTTGAGCATTGGGAATTAGAGGATGGATTAGAGATAGGGCAGGAAAAGTCAAGGAACTGCCACTCAGGGAATTTCCTATGTAAATATGAGCCATCAGCTGTCCCAAAATTCTATTGAAAGTCCTGCTTTGTCTGAGCAGGGAATGCAGGAATGAGCATTGGATGAGGAATGAGGAGACACCTGAGTTAGGGCTGTAGTGATGGACGAGCTCCAGGAACGTGTGGAAAATGGGAGCAAAGGCTGGGAAACCTTGGCCACGCTGAAACAAAGCCCAGCACAACCTTGCTCCTCCCCATCTCCCAATCCATAAATCTCCGGAGCCACGGATTTGTCTGGAGAGGGAAGGGAGCTGCACTTTATTCCTAGTCCCAGTGCTTTTGATGAGCTGCGGTATTGCCCTTCATACTCCTCCAGTCTCAATAAACCTGGCTAATTAGCATCCTGACCACTCAATTAATTAGGCAGGACACTTAATTATGACAAACTCCATTATCTGCTGGAGCCCTGAGTCCGATGGACATCAGCGTCGGGATATGTTCGGTAACAATTTGATTCGAGAGGGAGTTTATTGACCAGAAAAGACGGATGAGGAGATTAAAATCATCAGGAGAAGCAGCTCTGAGCCGTGGGCTCGGGTTATAAAGACATCCAGGATCCCAAATGAGTCGCTCCATCCTCATTAAGAGCCACGGCAGGAATGGGAAGATTTTGGGGAAGGAGAGGCAGCCAAGCTTTGAGAGGGTCCCAAATAAGGTGTGACACGGAGGGTTCGGGTTTTCTCTCAGTCAAGATCCTGTTCTTTGCCAAAGGAAAGGCCCAGAGTGGAAAAAGGCTTCACCATGTCCAGGCATCCCTTGGGAAGGCAACTCCTTTTCCCAAAAAAAAATCCGTCCCAAATACCAGAGTCCCAAAAAGGGTCACATGTGATGCTTCCTCTCTGACAAGGGGATACCTAATGGATGAGGGAAAAGCTGTGGAATCTACCTGGATTTTAGGAAAGCCTTTGATGCATTTCCCACAATATTCCCACTGGAGAAACATGCTGGAGCATGTCCCAAGAAGGGAATGGAGCTGGGAAAGGGTCTGGAGCACCAGGAGAGGCTGAGGGAGCCCGGGGGGCTCAGCCTGAAGAAAAGGAAGTTCAGAGGGACCTTCTGGTTCTCCACAGCTCCCTGACAGGAGGGTGGAGCCAGGTGGGATCAGGATCTGCTCCCAGGGAGCAAGGGACAGGATGAGAGGAACCTGCCTCAAGTTGCACCAGGGGAGGTTTAGGTTGGATATTAGAAGAAAAATTCTTCATGGAAAGGGTGGCCAAGCCCTGGCAGAGGCTGCCCAAGGTAGAGGTGGAGTCACCATTCCTGGAGGGATTTAACATCCATGTGGATGTGACACTTGGGGACATGGTTTAGTGGTGACCTTGGCTGTGCTGAGGAATGGTTGTACTCAATGATCTTAGAGGGCTTTTCCAACCTAAATTATTCCATGATTCTATGCTGATTTTCCTCAGAATCAAGAAATGAAGGGAATAAGGCTCCTTCCTCTGAACTCACAGGATGGATTTACCACCCCAGGATTAGCCCAGAGTCAGTTTCCTGATTTTCCACTTGCCTGTGGAAAGAAATCAATGAAATGGCCAAAGCTGGGAGAGCTGGAACCTAAACTGGGTGATGTTCCATATTCAACACGTCCAGGGATAACACCCATGGAAAAAAACCCAAAAGCAGCCTAAAAAATACAACAAAAAGCCCAAAAGAACAAATAAATAATGACCCCCAAACAAAACACCCAAATACACAAAGAAACAAAAACATGGAAAAAATATGTTCCTTGGTGTGGGGAAAGAAAAAGAAGGGATTCACTGGGAAATTCAGCATTTCCAGCACAGGTTGGTTTTCCCAGTTTCTTCTGTCTCTGCTGGCCATAAAGGCAGAAGGATCCTACATTTGTGGATCTCCTGCATCTCCTTCAAAATTTTTGGAGATTGAAGTTTTGACATTAATCAGATGGGCCTTCCAGGCTGAAGAAGACACCCCAAGATGCCACTTTCCTGGCAGATTGGATGGGATCATCCTGCTCCAGGATTTAGCCACACAGACATGGATTTCCCTCAGGACCCAGCTCTGTTTATTCACCATTAGGGATTTAGTCTATCCCAGACCATATCCAAGTATCTCACCACACTTCCAGCCTGTTCTCAGCCACTCTTAATCCTTTCCCACCTATTCCCACTTCCTTCCCAGGAGGTGCTCACCATCCAGATCTCTTGGCCTGGGATGTGCAAGGTGGAGGATTTCCATAGGACAATGAATCACACTTACCCGAGGAGAGTTTCCCAAAAAAACTGCTGCAGTTTCCCCCAGTTCTTCCTTTCTCCCAGATTATGGAAAATTTTAATATATTCTCTTTGATTTGATGAATCTTTTTATTTTTTAAGCTTCTTGGGAATTTTTTTGCCATTATTTGACATAAAAAGTTGAAACATAATTCCTCCTCATCAGGAATCTAAAAATCAGGGAAGGATATGAACTTCATTATTTTTAAAAGGCTTTTCCGTGTGAAAAAGTAGAGAGGGAGAATATTCATATTCATCCCCCAAAAGCAAATATAGATTCTATCCCAGCTTCCAACGATTTGAAATGTGATTGGAAGTCCAGAGGGGCTGGCCAAGGGCTCTCTGGATCCTGGGAAACGCCATCTTAAAATATTGGATTTCTTTAAAGTTTCACATTAACTCTGCGTGTCTGGGTTTATTGCCTTTGGCTCTGGGATAATTGTACCATCCCTATAATTTATTTTCCCGTAATTACTGATATCCACTGCCAATTTCCACAGAGTTTTAGGACTGGTGCCACAGTCCCATGGGAGAAGGTGGTGATCCCTTCTGTTGTGAATGGCTTGGTCCCATTTGGAAAAATAAAGGGCATCCATAATTTGTTCCAAAATTACTCTGGACTAAAGGCAGGGCTGCCTTCAGTCCTGTCAGAAGCAACAAAGGAGCCTTGGAAAAGGCTGTATCCTTCAGCCTTCCCTGAAGGAGAATCTTCCAGCTATAAAGAGTAATGGAAAAGAGGAGGAATAACCATTAATCCTAAAGAAATCCTATTCCAACAAAACACACGCCCAGTTTTGAATGGAATTTCAGCCATACACAGGGTCCAGATCCACCTTTTCCCATCAACATCACCAAGGGCAAAGACGGAAATAATTGGCATCCAACACCAGTCTGAATTCCTATTAAATTCCTATTAAACTCCTGGGCTAATGAACGGGTTTCCTATCTATTCTTGTAAATATTGGTGATTCCCACAGAGCAAGCACTGGGATTTGGGAGGGACTGGTTGTATTCCAAGCATGGGATGGGAAAGCCAGATGTGTTTCCAAAGCAAACATCAGCTGCTGCCTCTCCCATGAGGAGTGGATGCATTGGGGGTGCTCCACCCCTGGAAGTGTTCAAGACCAAGTTGGATGGGGTTTGGAGCAACCTGATCTTGAACACTTTCCACTATCCCAGGTTGCTCCTGGGACTTGAACCTGGTCTTGAACACTTCCAGGAACGAAGAGTTGTGTCTGACCACCTCAACACATCCAGACTTGGCAGGTATTTATCCCAGGTGGAGAGGATGCTTGTCTGGTCTAATCCATGCCCAGTCTTTCCAGGAACTCTCTGAACCATGAAGACCCCATTTCAAGTTCTAGAACTCCTTGTTTCAGGATTTGTTCCCCAAAAAACAGGGGTAAAACTCAACCACGTGGCTCCAAGGGCACCACATCTCATTTCCCCATGATTTATTTCCTATGGATAAGGAAAGCTGGACCAAACAGCTGCTTCAGCTCTGTGAAATGGAGAGAGATGGATGGGCAGAGAGTTGGATCCACACACAGGAGAAAATCCAAGAATTTCATTCCTCTTGACAGCTAATTTCCAGAAATGAAACCTGGGAGAAAACGCTGAACTCGGAGGCAATTCCTCAGTGAGAATGAGGCAGAAAGCAGGAGATGGGAGGAGGGCTGCTCTTCTCCCATATTTATCCACAAAGACACCCATTGGTCTTTTGTAACTACAAAATTTATCACTCCAAATTTCCCAGAGAGCAGAGCTTGGGGAGAAGTTTTCTCTTGAAAAATGTCTTAGAGCCAAAAAAAAAAAAAAAAAAGAGTTTTAACAACATCGAAGCATTTCTCAGCCACATTTCAATGCCATTGAATTTTCAGTGCTTAAATTGCTTTCCCAATTCCAAGAAATTAAAAATAGAAGGGAATGCACTAAAAGAGACATTTTCGTTTTGCAGCTGAGAACAACTCTTGAAATTCATCTTGAATTAAAAAAAAAAAAAAGGCCAAACTTGGGGCCAACTTGGAGCGTTCCCGACTGAAACAAAATATTGCAACCAATCATTGGGAGCCAATTGCTCAATTGGCCTCCATCATTTTTTTCCAAGGAGTCAATCTGCTGGAATACATAAAGAGATGTTCATTTCCACCTCAATCCGGTTCCAAGAATACTGATGAACCTGATGTTTTTATATCTGTTCTGCCTGTCCAAATTTCCCTGCTCTTCTCCCTGCAGCCTCACCTCCCACTGGATGAGCCCATGGATTTGGCCAGGCTGGTTGCATCACTACCAAGAGCATCCAGGTTCATCCCTCCACAACTTCATCCCATCTCCAGCTTCAGGTGATCAAGGTGTCCCTGTCCATGGAGGGTTGGAACTGGATGAGCCTTAGGGTCCCTTCCAACCCAAACCATTCTGGAATTCTAGGATTATTATCCTTATTTTACCTTCCTTTTCTGCCCTAGTAAACTGTTTTCACCTCAATTCCCCAATTTTACCTTTTTTTCCTAATTCTCTCCCTATCCCACTGAATCGAGGGGGATTGAAGAAGTGACATTGAATTGTGTGACACTGATGGGTTAAATCATGACACTTCCAAATGGACTTAGGCCAATGGCTTCAAATCCAGGATGGAATGCTTCCCAGTTACCTTTTCTCAGTCAAGGATCCTTTCTACCCACAGATAATCAGGTCATTCCCGGCCTTATTTTTCCCTGGAGCTCAGCTCCTGGTTCTGGCCAAAGCCAGAGTTTTCCCATGGAATTCAGGGCTGGATCACAGCAGGGAAGCACCATTTTCCACCAAAGTTACTTCCAGAGGCTCATTCCTCTTTCCTGCAGAGAAGGACCCAGAGGGAAGGACCTTCAGGATGAGATAATGGTGCAGGGAGTCTGTGTGTGGGCCTGTCCCAAGGATGTTTGGGTTTTTAAAGGAAGACAAAGGTCTGGAGCACAAATCTGGTGAGGAGCAGCTGAGAGAGCTGGGAAAAAAGCCTGGAGAAAAGGAGGCTCAGGAAGGACCTTCTCACTCTCTGCAATTCCCTAAAAAGAGGGTGAAGCCTGGTGGGGATTGGAATCTGCTCCCACGAACAAGGGACAGGACAAGAGGAAATGGCCTCAAGTTGTGCCATTGCAGGTTTAGGTTGGATATTAGGGAAAAAATTCCACACTGAAAGGCTCTCTGGCCCTGGCACAGGCTGGACACCGTCTCTGGAGGGATTTAGAAGCCATGTGGATGTGGCACTTGGGGACGTGGTTTAGTGGCGGCCTTGGCTGTGCTGAGGAAAGGTTGGACTCAATGATCTTAGAGGGCTTTTCCAACCTAAATAATGTAATTCCGTGGCACATCCACGACAAGAATGTGCTGGTAAGTGATGGGGAAAAGCACTTAACAGACCATGCTGAAATCATTCTGGAGCTTGAAAGCTGGGAACACGGAGACAATAGGACAAAGAATGCAAATTTGGGAACTGGTAGGAAAGGGAAGGAAAGGTAAAGGCACAAATTGATGCACTGAAGCAAATCCTACAGAGGCAGAAGAAGCAATAATTTGCTCTGCTGACCATTTGGGAGGGGAGAGGGGCCTGTGGGATTGGCGTCTCCCCCGGTCTCTCTCCTCTCCCTCCCTTCCTCCCAGACAATGGAGTGAATTGAGTTTGCCGAGTTCCCGAGTTCCGTAGGAGGACGTTGGGCGTCAGCTCCAATTACTCACCCTCTGCATCATAATTACTGCAAATGGTCCATTAAAGGAAAATTATCATCAATATGATTTTATCAGACAGCAGGGAAATGAATAAAGGAAAGTGCTTATTCTCCCATTGTCCTGTTAATAGACACGTCTTTGAAATGGAGGATGTGAAGGATTCCACCTCTCCCAGGAATGTGGGATGCAGAGGGGAACTGTGGGTGATCACACACAAACGGGCTCCATCTTTTGGGATAGAATCGGAAATTCGGATTGGTGCCTTCATCTGATTATTCAAGCAGTGGATGAGAAGCTGGGATTCTTGTGCAAGGTGTCATCTCTGTCATCTCAGGACACCCTCACAGCACCATTCCTTCTTCCCAAGGGATGCGGTGTCACCTCCAGCTTTAAACTCAGCACCAAAACAATTTTAAGGGAGCTAAAATTCATTTGATGTGGTGGTGTTTGGTCAAACGTTGGATTTGATGATCTTGGAGAGCTTTTCCAGCTTCAATGATTCCATGATTCTATGAATCCAACCCAAAATACAAACCCAGGTCAGGGCCAGATCATCTTCATCATCCTCACCTTGCTGTGAGGAGGCTTTTCAACGGCCACATCTGGGATTAGCCACACCTGGAGAAGATGGGATCAGAGTTCCTCTCTGTGGAAACATTTTGGTGTTCATCGTGCTGAAATTAGGCCACAACTGCAGAAAAACAGCAGATAATTCCAGCTCTGGGTCAGAAGAGGTGGTGGGCTTGTGCACTCTTGGACTCCGGGATGCTCAACCTTCACCTTCACAGGTGGGAATAGAGGTTTTGGAGGCTGGAAAGCTCAACTTCCACTTCCCAGGTGGGAATTGTGGTTTTGGAGGTTGAGAAGCTCAACTTTCCATTCACAGGTGGGATTTGTGGTTTTGGAGGTTGAGAAGCTCAACTTTCCCTTCACAGGTGGGATTTGTTGGTTTGGAAGTTGAGAAGCTCAAGTGTTCCACAGAAGGAGAAAAATGAGCCACCAAGAGATGTCCTGGATGTTCAGATCACCTGAATTAATTCTCTCTGCCCAATTATCTTGCTGGGAAATGCCAGGATTTAAGCAGGGATAGGGATGGACCCCCCCAGTGTTGTGGCTGACCTTCTAAACAGTGATCAAAAGACACAGAGCCGTGAAGGGAAAGGCAGTGGGGTCCTTCCAGAGTGGAAAACATGGGACACACAGCAAAAACTTTGGATTTTGAAGCTATTGCAGCAGAGGAATAATTCAAGAAAGGTCAAATCTCTCATTTGGCAGAAGTAAGGATAAAGGTCCATGAGTTTCCTTGTGGGCTCTCTTGAACTTTCCTTTGGAAGAACAATTTCCAGCTGAACTAGTTCTGGATCCACACAAACTGATTTTTGAGGAAAAACACACCAAACTTCATCAAGGTTCTGAATCTCTGTGACTCCTGTGCAAACAGATGGATCCAGTCCTACAGCTGGTTTGTTTTCCTACCTACGTTATGGAGATACGGATAAAAGGTGTTTTGATGGGATTAAACAGTGTATCTGCAGTGGAGATACCTCTTTTCCATGGATGCACAACAAGCTGATCCAGTTAGCAGAGCTGAGTGAATTTTTCCACTCTTCCTAAGGCAGAAAACTCCATCCAAGTGGGCAATTTTCTCCCCCAGCTTCTCGGATGGAACAGATTTAAACTCCTGGATGTGCAGGAGTATAAAAGCATCATTGTAATGGCCACACCTGTGTGAGAACTCCCAAAACAGAAGGGATGGATTCCAGCTTTTCAGTGACTGGGAAAATGGTATGTCTGAGCTCTGCAGCTCCAGGGGAGTGACATCCAGCTGTTGTGACTCCTGGCTCACTGATAAGAAGGAGATAACCCGTTTCAGGAGCCAGTCAACAGACCCAAAGATTGGTCTCAGCCCCTTCCTCCAAGATCTTTCACCTCCAAATTGCTGAGGTTGGAAAAGACCTCCAAGATCTTTTTTAAGGATGGTTAAAATTATTTTTAAAGACCTCTCAGATCTTTTCCTGGCTATTTACAGTCTCCTTCTCTCATCTCCCTCGACAAACTTTTCTTTGCATGAGAGGAGATGGTGATGCCTCCTCCAGCCACCTAGAAACAGAGACTAGACAAGAGTAAGGGAATAAAGATAGGTATTTATTTGAAGGGCCTTCAAGGTACACCCTGGGGAGCCAGAGGCTGCTTCCAAAAATGGACCCCAAGATGGACCCCAGGTCACGAGTTCTTCACACTTTTATAGGTTTGGTTCATTTGCATATCAGGGTTAATTCTCCAGTTAAAGCCCCAGTTTAACGATGTCACTCCCCTCAGCTTGCCCTCCCCTTAGAATCTTTGGTTTACACATTTTGGGCCTAAAAACAGCCTGGCTGTCCTTGAAGGCAAAGCCTGGAGAGGCTTTGTTATGTCTACCTAGTACGAGAGAGTAGGAATTACAGGCTACAAGGAACTTCAGAGTTACACTCTAAGCAGTACAGAGTTTGAAAATAGAAAAGTTAAAACTTAAGGCATCAACAGGACTTGTGGTCCCAACTTATCCCAACACTGCAACATCCTTGTGTGAAAAAGGGGTCAGAACCTCACTGGGACCCACTTGAAAGATGAAGTGGTACTGGTGGGATCACCTCCAGCACCAGGAGACGTTGTCCATGTCCCTGGAGCTGTGACTAGCCTCGTACTGGGATGTCCACCCAAGCAAGAGGTGCCACCACAGGGCAAAGCGGGATCAGCAAAGTGGAGGTTGGCTGGGCGCAGCCCCAGCTGCAGGACCAAGGATCATCCTCTACTTAGCTGTCTGACAGATTCCCAGGGAAAAGCAGGAGAAAACCCCACCCCTTCCACGCTGCTGAGGTGACTTGCTGGAACAGGGATGAGTTTTCCTTCCTCCAGCACATTGGTGGCCACGCAGCATGGCAACACTGAATCTTGTAAGGCTTGGCAAAGTGGACAAACACCTCCCAAGGCAACCAACCCCATTCTCCAATTCTTCAGGAGTCCCCCATCCCAAGAAGTCCTGGGATAGGGCCCAGCACAGCAAAGTGAGCATCCGGCCGGAGCAGGAATCCGCCTGCGGGGCCAGGTTTGGTAAAGCCGCGCGGAGCTGCCTCGGTCTCAAGGGTAGGAAATAGTCAGGGAAGGGAGTAAAGCGGATCTGCTGCTCTTCATTTCACAGCTGTAGTGGGATTAGCGGAACGAGGGCGCTGGGGTAAAGCTGCCCCTTTTATCTCATTCAAACATGTTGCTAATTCAGCACAGCACCGCAGCCAGGAGCAGCTCCCGGCCTAATCCACTGTAGCATTCTCACCCAGCGTGAAGAAACGAGAATTTTAATCCGCTCCCCACCCCCTCCCCACCCCATCAGATGCTCCAGCGGGTTCTGCCTGGCCTAACCAGGCGTGGGGACCCGCTCCACACCTGGAATTGCTTTTCCTGGACCCTTTAACCAGTTCTCTAGGACCTGGGAGAAGGTGGAAGCTGCAGCTACCACCTTCTGCTCCGTGAGATGTCAGTGGTCCCATGGTGGCCACAGGAACAAAATACTAAGAGCATCAAGGGGAAATGAATCTTGAGGGGTTTCAACTGATTGCTTTGGGTTGGTCTAAGGATCTTCTCCCAAATTAAGACAGCAGTGAAGAGGTGATTTTACTGTAGCAAACAGCAAAGCACCACGCAAGGTGCCACATTGGCCCAGCCAGGCCTCCAAACCTGAGAATTTAGGAAGAGGACCAACCAGCAGGTGACAGGAGATGGACTAGTTCGATCTCATCACCCTGTGGGTTCCCTCTGAAGGACAACTCTAGTTCTGCAGGGGTCAGAACTCCTCTTCCAGGCAACTTCTGCTTCTCATGCAACAAATTGTGAGATGTTCCTTCCTCTGGAAGCAGTCCCTGAAACAGCTTTCACCACAAAAAATGCTACTTGAGATGCCTCCTTGCTAAAAGCCAGACTTCCTGTACTCCCAAACCTTTCAGCCATGCCCTCTCTCCAAGAAAATACTCATCCACAGCCCCATCCCATGTTTTCACCTGTGAATCTCAAGCTGAGGCGGCGTGGCCTGATGTGACAAATGAGAAAAATGAGGTGGAAGAGGAGGTTCTGTCTCACACAATTGTCAGACTCCACCAGTGTGGACCAACAACACGTTCCTCAGGTCTCACTGGACCCAGACTTAAACAGAGCTTAGTAAAACTCAGCTAAGCTTGTGTAAAACTGAGACAGGAGGATGCCGTGGCACCACTGGATCCTTCTTTGCAACCAACATCATCTGCAAACAAGGCAGTGACAGGAAAGCCTCCAACACTTATGGACCTGAAGTCACCTTCAACCTACCCAACTACCGTGGGGAATTTTTCCAAATCAATGAAATCCAAATTGTGCTTCTTGTTTCTCCAGCAAAAAGTTTGGATGTGCCCCCAGGTTCACACCAAGTGAACCCCTGGATCTTTCCTTGCCATGTGGGAGTTTTCCAGATCTTTCCTGGATCAACCCAAGCGTGAAGGTGTCAGACCTGGATTTGGGGCAGCCTGAAGCCCAACAAAACTCATGGAAGAACTTCTTCCCAAGGGACATATTTGCCCAGTTCATCTTCTAGAGGAAGCAGCAGAAGTGATTCCTGGTGGAATAAAGAAAAAAGAGGGAGATAAAATAGACAAGTAGGAAAAATCAGCATCAGCTGAAGGGCCAGTTCAGGAAAAACCACCCGGTCTGGAGTTCAGGAAAACTGGGTTTACCCAGAGGACCTAAAGCAGAGTTGTCTCCCCATGTGATGGGACACAGCAAGGATCCACAACAAGGTGCCATGAAAGAAACAGGAATCCTTATCCTGACTTTGGGCATTCCTGACTATGCAAGGTGAATTCCCTCCTTTCTCAGGGAATTCTCACAGAATCTTGGAAAACACCTCCAAGATCTTCCAGTCCAACCTGTGATTGATCCCCTGCCACGTCCAGTCATTCCTTGAACACTTCCGGGGGTGATGACTCCACCACCTCCCTGGGCAGCCCATCCCAATGCCTGACAATCCTTCTCATGAAGAAATTCTTCCTGATGTCCAACCTGAAGCTCCCCTGGCAGAACTTGATTCTGTTTCCTCTTTTCCTGGCGCTAATTACCTGGGACAACCTTTGCATCCCTTGGGGACTGATCGAAAGACTCAGCTCTCCCATGGGATAGTGTGGCAGGACACCCCACCTGACTGACAACAGGACATTCTCCCATCCCTCTGAGGACTTTTGAGATTGAAACTAAAAATCCCAGTCTCCCCTTCCCTGATCCCAACACCCCTGCCTGGTCCAAGGCTCCTCCCTCTCCACAAATTCCCTGAACCTCTTCCAACTGCTCGGCAATAAAAAGTGCATTATTAACGCCCCTCTGTCTCCACTGCCTCGCTCTCTCTCCGACGGGCAATGAAACCTCCCTGAATTATCCTCGGCGTGCCTGCGATTTAATTACATTTAAAGTCAATCAGGACCCTCTGGAGCTGAGTGGCTGTTAAAAGGTTGGAGGGGAGGGGTGGGAGGAAAGGATGGAACAAAGCCCCCCAGAGCTCACACGCTCACGCTCCAGAGGCACATCCCGCAAAATCATCGGCATCCATCGCTTTTCTTTCCCTCCTCCCATTCCCCCTCCCTCCTGCCCACCTTCCTGAGCTTCCTGGGGAGCGGCCCCACAGCAAAGTCCCACAGGGAAGTAGGGAGGGAGGTCTGGAAAAAGGGGGGATAAGGCAGAGCAGCCGCCTTCCCTGTTCCCCGCCTTCCCTGCTCCCTGCCGCCTCCACCCCCGTGTCATTGAGGGATGGCACGCGCCTCGGTTTTAATTAGATGGCGGTAATTGCCTCGGTGCAGAATAACATTGTTCCCGACGGTGGGAAGCGAGAGGGGCTTCAGGCTTGGCTGCCCCCAGGAACTGGGGGAGGGAGGATTTCCTTGGACGCTGCTCTGGGGGTGGAGGACCTGGACTGAGTGATGAGAGAAATTCATTGCTCCTAAAGGACAAGGGCTTAACCCTTGAACCCCCACACCTCAAATGAGCCTGGATGTGTCCAAAAACAGGAGGGGAGAGGCTCCAGCTTTGATATATGGGCAAGACTGGCATCTGCCCGGGGTCCCCTGGGGCTCTGCTGTGACTCGCCACTGTGTGTCCCCTGAGGGAGAGGGGTCAGCGCACCCCAAGGGGGAAAACAGGGAGCAGAAGTCAAAGCAATATTCCCACAAAGTGTCAGCAGATGGGAATGAGAGGATTGTCCCAGGTGCCTCAGCCTGGGTATTACAACACTCAGCAGAGTCCCCTGGGACAAGACAAAGCATTGCCATGGAGCCCAGGGTGTTCCCACACCTTGCCAGAAGAACCTCCATCATAGGAAAACCAGGGTCTTTGGAGCCCCAGCCTCATCCCTGCTCCCTGGCCTCCCAGTCCTGGTGGGCAATCCCCGTCCTGATCCCTGGAGACACACAGGTGGAGCCCTGGAGGGTGACATTTGGTGGCATGGTGGCATCATCCACTTCTGGAGAGATCACCCTGGCTCTGCCAGCCCCTCGATCCACCAGGGTCTGGAGCAGCCAGGTGGGGACGGTGTCAAACCCTGTGCTGACAATTAGGGACAGTGACTGAATATTCCATGCCATGTTCCTGCTTAGTATTCAGATCCAGAGGAGCCACTGCACCTCAACACTTTCCTGGGTGCATTTCCTCCCAGGAGACTTCCCCGGCAGCAGATTGGAGCTGACCGAGGAGCTGCCCTTTGCCCTGAGCACACAGGGTATCTCTGAAACAAGTGCTTGGAAAACTCCCACAAAGGCTGGCCATGGTCAAACATCTCCTCCGCTGCTCCAGCAGCTGGTATAAATATTTATGAAGGATGTCAGGGTTGTGTTTCAGGCCACATGCCAAACACAAACCACTTGAGGTTAGCAAGAAACTGCCCCCTTTGGCAAATTATTGGATAAGTGTCCATTACAGAGGCTGACTCCTTCCTCCCAGGCAGCTGGGAGGGGATGCTCTCAGAGACAGGATATTGGATGAGCTCGTGGCATCCCCGCGTTCCTTGATGATTGCTCATAAAATCAGTCATCCCTTAAAAACAGCCCTCCCTTGTCAATATTTAACTGCAGGCTCTGAGGGGGAGAGGCCGTGCCCAGCTTCCTGCTGCTTCCAACGCCTGCGGAGCAGGTTGTGGCTTTGGATATTCCTGTCCCAGCCTGGTCAGGATCTCCCCCACCAGCTCCAAAGCCTCCCGTGGTGTGGCTGTGGTCACTGCTGACTCATGCCAGATGTTGAAGTGATGTCTGATCACAGAATCATGGAATGGGTCAGGTTGGAAAGGACCACAGTGGGATCACCTGGTCCCACCTCCCTTCTCAAGCAGGGCCATCCCAGAGAACATGGCACAGCATTGTGCCTCCAGATGGTTCTGGAATATCTCCAGTGAGGGAGACTCCACACCCTCTCTGGTCTCTGTTCAGGGCTTGGTCACTGCACAGGGAAGAAGTTCTGCTTCATGTCCAGCTGGAACTTCCTGGGCACCAGTTCCTGCCCATTCCTCTTGTGCCATTGCTGGGCCCCATGGAGCAGAGCCTGGGCCCTGCTCTGAGCCCTCCCTGCAGGCAGAGACAGACAGGGATGAGGTCCCCTCTCAGCTGTGTCTCCTCTTGAGGCTGAACAGCCCCAGCTCCCTCAGCCTTTCCTCGTAAGGGAGATGCTCCAGTCCCTTCATCATCCTCATTGTCCTCCTCGGGACCTGCTCCAAGAGCATCATGTCCCTCCTGTCCTGAGGAGCCCAGAACTGGACACAGCACCCAGATGTTCCTCACCAGGGCTGAGGAGATGCAGAGGGAGCACAGCTGGATGGTGTGAGCTACTCAATGCCACCGTGGTATGGGGACATCAGGTAAGGGGACAGCTGTGTGGGCAGGATGCCCTGGGACAACATCTCCCACTCCGGAGCCTGGTTTGTACCCTGGACACAGCCTGGGTCTCCTCAGGACAACCGGAATCCATCAGGATTTGGGCCAGGACTTAGATGTCCATTACCTGAGCTCTAGCAAGGAAGAGGACAAGGGAAGGTGGTGAAGCTTAGTCTTTTTTGTCCATCATGGAAGAACCAAACTGTCTCAGTTAAGGATGAGATGGAATATGGAGTTCATCAGCACTAGGGATGAGGGAACCAGGACCAAATGAGGAACGAGGAGGAGAAACCCACCCTGTGCTTAGGAGATGGATTCAGACTCAGAAAGCCACCATCCAGGTGGAAATGGGGGGCTTAGGGAGACAGATGGAGGAACAGATCCCACCTTGACCTGCCAATCCAGCAGGAGAAGGAAAAGTGGGGAGTGAGATTTCACTGTCAAAATATCCCATGGGAATGAATCCATGGCTGACACCAGCCTTGGTCAGAGCAGATACAAGGTTCCGGTGTCCTAAAACGGTCTCGTGAGGGCAAAGAGCGAGAGGAGGCACATTCCCAGTTGTGATCCAAGCGTGCTGGTGGAGTTAAACCTCTGCCACAAGGAATCTGCATGGAAATTCCTCCAAAATCGCTGTATGGTGGTGTTGTAAGGAAACAGAACCAGTGGAATTCTGGGCTTGAAGATGTGCTCTGTTCAGACTTTTTCTGTCTGATGAAACCATGGCCCTGGAGATCTTTCCTATGGATTTAAATGTCTTTCCTTAGTAAAAAGCAGCGGGTCATAAAGTCAGATGTAAATATCCATCCATAAAATTCATTTGCAACAATAACAGAAGTGATGACCTGGCACTTTCCCATCTCCGCCTGTCAAACCTTCCTGTGCAGCACCGAGAGGATGGATTGAAGATGGTTTGATGGATGTATGGATGGCTGGATGGAAAAACTCTCCAGAAATGGATGGAGATGGGATCGATGGGTTCCCAATGCACCCCGACTCCTGTCAGTGCATTTCAGTTCTCAGACAGACCTAAAACATTTAGGCTCCCTAAAGCTTTCCTGCTTGGAAGGGGTGGAAAAACACTGACACAGTCCCAGAGAGGTGGATGCCCCATTCCTGGAAAAATTCAGAGTCAGGTTGGATGGGGCTCTGAGCAACCTGATCTGGTTGAAGATCTCCTCGCTCCTTGCAGTGTGGTTGAACCAGATGGCCTTTAAAGATCCCTTGCAACCCAAATTATCCCAGGATTTTAGGATTCTATCCCCATCCTGATGTGTGGAGCAACAGGATAGGAGCAGACAAAGCTCAGGAACTTATCTCTCTTGGAATGGAGAAGAATTTCCCTTTCCAAAGGATTCTGCTATGAAATTCCTCTTGTGCAAACCCTAATTCTAACCCAAAGAGATTCAATATCCCTGGAAATGATCTTTGCTTCTCCAGTTCCTCCACTCCCACTGCAGGGACACAAAACCACCACCATGGAAAACCAGGAAGAGAGGGGAGGATACCCAGGCATGGGTGACAGTCCCATCCATGACTAATTGCTCATTCCTTGGATTCCTACACTAAGCTGATGATGTTGCATCTTACCAGGCCAAGCATCAATTTTCATTTCCCAAATTAAGCTGGACCAGGCTATGGAGGGCTAAAGCTGGATTCATCCTCAGGATAGTCTGGATAGAACATCCATGAATGGGATGGGGAAGGGGATATGAGCTCTTCCTCTCTGTGCGGAACAGGAATCTCTTGGAAATCCCCCCTCAGTGAGCTCCTGATTCTGACTCCATTGGAATAACTACACAGGGGACAGAGATGGGAAAAGGAGAGGGAGGCAAAAGACACAGGTGACAAGGCTTTGGGAATGCTTGGACAAATCCCACACATCCATAACAAGCCGCAGACCAACCACGCTGCACCACAAAAAGTGTCTTGTGAGAGAAAAAGGACTTTTGTCACCTGCTGTGCCCATCCAGGCACTTCCATTTCATCCCCACTTCCTCCTCTTCAAGCCACCGATTACCCAAATTAAGTTTGGTTCCATCTCAAGAGGATTTTTAGCCAGCTTAGATTATTCCCAGAGTTTTTCTGTTGACATTTATCCAATACCTTGTCCCAAAGTGCTTTGCACGGATTGGTTCTAGGCGTCTGTCCCTGGAAATTTCAGCTTCTCCATCAGCCCACAGAGCAGACCCAAAGAGGCAATAAAAACCATAAACCATAAAAAAAACTTTCCCAAAGAGGCTTATTGGGGCAGAATGGTGTTAAATCTACGTGCATCCATGTTTTCCTTGCTTTATCTATCATCTTGGGATGAAGCCACTGATTCCCAGGTGTTCTCGCAGCTGATGTTTGTAGAACAGGGATGTTCCTTGGGAAAGATGGGAAGAAGGAAGGGTTGTGCAGGGTAGGAGTGTTCTCCCTATTCCCAGAGAGGCTGGGCATGAATCCTTCCAGCACTTCCAAAGCTCTGCCAAGCCTCTGGCACGGAGCTCCATCCGCCTGCGGCAGTAATACAGTAAGTGCTCTTCCATGTAGCGTTCCTTTGGTTTTCCAGGATCCGAGGGGACTCTGACACACAGCATTTCTCTCCAGCAGTTATTGATCCTCAGCTCTATAAAAATGATTACACTTGACCCAAGGCTGCTCTCGCTTCAGCTGGAGAGCAGGAGGAGCCAGGCACAAGCTGTGGAGAGAGGGAAGGAAATTCCACAGGGTGTTGGAAGGTTTATTCAAAGATAAAAGCCGGAGATGTCGTCCCTTTGGGCAGGATGGAAATGGGAAAACATTCACCTGATGGAGCCACTCAGTTGTTGCGGGACCATGGGGTTTTGAGCTGAGGGTTTAAGGCAGTTTTGGCCAAAGGTAGCTCTTTTTAGGCAGTTCAGAAACTTCCCGCAATTTGGATAATAATAGAGTTGGATGTCGTGGGATTGTTGTCCTGTGCAAGGCCAGGAGTCGGACTCAATGATCCTTGTGGGACCCTCCCAGCTCAGGTGATTCCATGATTCTGTGCTATGAGTACAGGATGTGAATGTGGGAGGATGGAGACGTGGCTGGTGGTGGCACTGGAGAATCTTCGGGATTGTAACAGTTGCTTCCCACCGGCACTAAAAACCTGGGAAGAATGAGGGAGAAGAAACAAGAATCACCATGGAAATCACAGAATCCTTTAGGGTGGAAAAGATCTCTAAGATCACCGAGTCTAATCGTGAATCCATAAGTGGCAAGGCCAGAATAGCAACCAGACACCCCAGCCCAAGTGTCCCTCCTTGGGAGGACTCCTTGGGATGGGGAATGCTTGAGACCATTGGGACAATGTGGAAGGACAGAGGAGCTGGGAGAAAACAGCAGGAAAGCACCGACTCAAGCAGGACTCCACTGTGGAATCCATGGAAATGTTGTGAGAGGGGCTGTGTCTCTCTCCTACGCCTTCAAGCTCAGCCTCAGGATGATGATCCCGGTCTCCATCAAACCCTTCTGCAGGACCTTCCTTTGGATAAGAGGTCTATGCACTAAATATCAGAGCCCAGATGAAGACACCTCTGGAAAACATGGAATTGGACTTTCTCACAGTCAATTCAGTGTCCACAGGCCTATCCTTAGAATTGCAGTCCTTTATCCTAAACTAGCACAAGGTCTGGATGCAAAGCTTCGAGCCAGGAACTTCCACCAGAAGCCAGCAATGAGGAAAAACCATGGATCAACTTATGGATTCATTACTGGATTTAATCCTGTGGATGGAGATCTGTGGAGATCCAGCATGACACCATATGCTGTGCCCAAGAACATGGATCTCTCTCTGCTGGAAAAAGTGAGAAGCTTGGCTTGCAAAGCATGGAAGATGCTCAGGCAGCTGGGACTATGGATAAAGTCTCCAGCACCACTGCTGGACGGGGCTGCTCCCAAAAAGCAGTTTGGAGCTGTCCCAAGAGGCCACGTGGATGGAGCCACTGGGATTTGGGATGCGAGGCAGTTTGGCAGCACCGAAATGGGCTGGACCATGCACTTGGCACCGGGGGCAGGGAACTGTTGATGGGGGCTGGGCATAGAAAAGCAACAGTGGGGATGGATAACTCCCATCGAGGGAAAAACGAAGGGTGAGGGGAGATGGAGGGACCTGAAAGTCAGCTGGAAGTGGGTGAGGTACAGACATGCTGAGTCCCCCACTTTTCTTCTCACCTGCTCCAAGTCAACCCTCAGAGAAGAGTAGAGAGAAGACCTTGGGTACAACACACGAGTCCCACTGATCCCATCCCAGGCTGCCAGTTTGACTGGGAAAAGGGAGTGGGAACGGACTCTGTGAGGCTCCTCTCTCCCTTAGCTGGCTTCTCCTGCCTGGGTACTACCCCGGAGCAGGAAAAAAACCCTTCAAACAGAAACTAATCCTTTTGCAAAAGGCCCTGAATTAGGACCTGAAGAAAGAGCCTGGCTCAGAAGTCTGTCCCTTGCCTGGAGCTCCCGAGAAAAAGAGGGAAACAGAGGGATATCACGGAAGCTGATGTTCTGCACTTCTTGGTGTGCTGAGTTGGGGAGGGCTTTGCTTCCAGCACAGGAGGGTTATCAAGGGATTTGCTGCTGTTGCAAAACTTCTGCATGGATTGGGAGGGGGAGGGAAAGGTTTTCCAGCAGTCAGCAGAGCACGATTTAGCATCTGCAGAGGCGAAAATGACCCTTGCGATTCCACTTCCTTCAGGAGACCTGGATTTTAGATTTCTCTGCTGGAGAGAGAGGCTGCTGGAGGGAGGGAGGGTGATGTGGGAACACAAAGGGCTGGTGAGAGGACAGGAAAAAGTCATTATTCCAGAGGCAATTACAGCTGTAATTAACAGTGTCCACAGTGAATTCCAGTCTGAGGATGAGATGATGGGGACACTCCTGAAGAAGGAGCCAAGAGTGATTCCTTTGGTGCTTGGTTTAACCCTGATGAAATCTTGAATGGGAGTGTCTGGATGATCCTAAAGAATGGAAAAGGGAAGATTTTGGGATGACCTAATTGCAGCTTTCCAGTACCTGAAGGGAACTACAAAAAAGACAGAAAGGAATGGTTTACAAGAGCCTGGGATGACGGGAAGAGGGGGAATGGCTTCAAACTGACAGGAAGCAAGTTTAGACTGGATATGAGGAAAAAATTCCTCCATGCGAGGGTGGTGAGGCATGGGAACAGATTTCCCAGAGAAGCTGTGGCCGCCCCATTCCTGGAGGTGTTCAAGGCCAGGTTGGACAGGGCTTGGAGCAATCTGGGATAGTGGAAGCTGTCCCTGCAGGGGGACATGCCAGAGGGTAGAACAAGATGATTTTAAAGGTCTCTTCCAACCCAAATCATTCCATGATTCCATGACTTCTTGAACAATTTAATTGAAGCCAAGAGGGTTTGGGGTTTAGAAGTAGGTGGCCTTTAAATGTCCCTTCCAACCCAAAGTATTCCATGATTATGATTCTACAGAAACCTTGGACTTATCTCATGGAGGAGGTACCTCTTCAGGAATACAGACAGGGAGAAAAACAGAAAATGGGATGAGGATAAAAACCTTCCAAGTGACAAGAAAGGTCTTGGCAGAGAAACATCAGCATTTCAGGTGGACCCTGTTGAACACAGGCAAGTCAGGGATGGTGGGGAGAAAAAAGAGTGAAAGGAGGAACCTTCTGGTCTTATTTCCAGGGAATTGTAAAGAACAGGATGGGGTGCCAGACAGGATTTGTGGGCAAATTGGTGGGATTTTGCAGGGAAACCCAGGCTCCACATCTAACATGGGGCTGAGCTGAGGGAGAAAGCTGCTCCAAACCATCTTCCAGACCCCTGGACATTCATCCAAGCGAGACAAAACCCCTTTCGGTCCTTTCCCAGTGTTGGAGAGGGGAAATGTCCATCCTTCCTGACCTGCTTGGCAGCTCCATCTCAGCCAGGGCCCCCTGGGGTGCAGGGAGCTGGTTCTCAAATGTCCCCTGACCGTCCCCCAGCTGTTCCTCCCCTCCTGAGGGCACCTCACCCGGGGACTGCTTGGCTCCCTCACACCGAGGGCAGCGCCAGGTCCCCGGGGTGCTGTTAGAAGACACCTTGGCTGGCACCCAGGACTGACACCTGATGCATCCCCACCTCCTGCTGGGACCTCAGCCCCCACCCACGGGCTTCCCCCAGGCTTACCAGTGGTCCTGCAGCGGGAGATTCACCAGAGCATGGAGTCATCCCACAGGAAGCACCCCAACCACGAGGCACTTGCATTATTCCCGTCATTCCTGCACCACAGTTAAGTTATGCATCCCCAGGGCAGAGAAGGATGAAGGTTTCAAGGTACAGTTTTACAGCAGGAAATGTGATTGTCTTAAAGACATTTTCCAGCTTAAATGATTCCATGATACGCGCTGGGGCGCGGAGCAGCCGGGCACAGAGCTATTTGGCTCGGGAAGGGCTTACGTCATGGAGACAAGAAGCCATGTCTTACCCAGGGGCCTCCCTGCTGGAAGGAGCATCTCCAAATTCCTGGAGGTACAAATTAACCGGCACAGACTGTGCTGGGAAACATAACAAGCCATGAGCTGCAGGGATCCGCTTACACCGCCGGGACCTGGCACAGGGAAGTGTGAGGCTCCGGCGGTGGATCCCTGCTCAGGCAGGGGGACAAAATCTATCCAGGCTCCAAATGAGCACAGCCAGAGGGCCCAACACCGAGCTAAGGTTTCATCCTGGAGGGACAGGTGGGGCCAGGATCAGTGGAATTCCACTTAATTGGACCATTCAGCACGAGAGGCAGGGCTGTGGGATCGGGGCAATCGCTCATCTGGAGGGGACAGTTGAGTGACACTGAGGGTCACTGCTACACTGAGAGAGAGCAAATCAGACCTCACCACATCCCTTCATCTCCGTGCTTTCCATATAATCATCACGGAATGGTTTGTGTTGGAAGGGACCTTCAAGATCAAGTTCCAAACCACTCCTGTGGGCAGGGACACCTTCCACTATCCCCGGTTGCTCCAAGCCTCATCCTGGCCTTGGACACTTCCAGGGATGTGGCAATGGGACTTTAAATGCTGCCCTTCCCTTTCCCAGGCCGTTGGATATCCCATCCCACCATCCCTACACATGCATGGCTGCACCATCCTGTATCCCACATCAAGGATGCATGGACAGCCCTTGGATATCCCTCCTGCCAGAGCCTTCACACTCCAGTACTGTTGTGCCAGTCTTGGAGCTCTGCCAGGAGCCACTGTCTCACTTCCAGGGTCTGGGATAGCCCAAAATATCCTTGGCAAACTGGTACCAGCACCAGTTTTCCTGGCCATTCCGTGTTCCACAGCCACTTCTCCTCTGGGAGCAAGTAGGGATCCTGAGCCAGCCTCTGGCTGCTGCTGGAAGTGTCTGGCTCTGACACTTTGTAGAGTCCAATCGTCTATTTCTCATTATTGAACAATTCCCTTTATTTGGGCTTTTGGGCTTGTCCAGGAAATCCAGTCAACAGGGATCCCAAGGCAAACACTGGCTTTGCATCCTCTCCTGCCATCCCTCTGTGCCTGACAACCCCGTTGGCGTTCCTGGAGCCAGAAGTTGGGGATCTGGAGGGGATCTCTGGCTGTTTTTAGCATTGTGCCTGGGGGAATGTTGCCTTCCCAGGATGGGAACAGCTTCTCCAAGGGCTATAACCACTCCCTGAGTGGGCTGATGATTCAGGGGGGAAGATGTGCAGGGATAGGGAATGCTCTGGAGACGGGCTGGGAGAGCTGTGGGTGCTCACCTGGAGAAGAAAAGGCTCCATGGAGAACATAGAGCCCCTTCCAGTGCTTAAAAGGGGCTCCAGGAGAGCTGGAGAAGGACTTCAGACAAGAGCCTGAGTGACAGGACAGAGGGAATGGCTTCCCACTGCCAGAGGGCAGGGATGCATGGGATATTGGGAAGGATTTCTTCTTTATGAGGGTGGTGAAGTCCTGGAATACAATTCCCAGAGAAGCTGTGGCTGCCCCATCCCTGGAAGTGTCCAAAGCCATGTTGGATGGGGCTTGGAACAACTTGGTCCCCCTGCAAGAAGAGGGAATCTTCAAACAGATCAGGTTGTTCAGAGCCGAACCCCCCACCCCAAATTCCTAGAGACAGAATATTCTGGCCTGGGCCCAATGGAAAGGAGCAGGTGATGGAATTCCACTGCCCAGGAACATTCTCTCCCTCTGTTGGACTCGTCTCTCTGGATGTAGCCAATGGCAGCCACCAAGGGGATAAAGCAGGCAAATCCCTGCCCTCATGTCACATTGGGAAAGGTGCATGATCCCTGCTGTTATTCCCATTCCAAACCGGTTCATCCCACTTTACTGAGCCCGTCTCGAGCTGGACAGTGTGGAGATGGAATTTGGGATGTCCTTAGAGCGGCACTGCAAGGTTTTTCATCCCAAAATGACACCAGCATTGAATGCCCTGGATTGTTCATCCTTCATCTTCTGGAGCTGGGGAGGATGCAGTTTCCATCTGCCTCCTTTCTCAGGAGAAGAGAAGGGAAGGATCATGCCCAGGTAAAGCCACAAGAAACCGGGAACATTCAGTACAAGACACGCCAGGACACCAGGAGTCCTGATGGCACTGCCGGCTTTTCCAGGACATTTCCACCTTGTGACGCTGCAGGGAAATGATGGAAATCTTGCTAGGAGTGACCCCTAAAGGCTGCGAGGCTGAAGAAACCCAAAGAGAAGGATTTTCCCAGGAAAATGAGAGTGTGCTTAAGCAGAGGGAGGAGAGTGGAGACGGCTCCTGGGGTTTTTTATGTGGCTATGGCTCCACAGGGATTCGTGTGTGCATGGAATTTAAGGGGATGCAGGACAAGGATGAAGTTTGCTGGGACAGATCTGGCTCTGATGTGTTTTTAGAGGATGCTGCTTCTTCTCATGTGTCAGAGCCCTTTCCTTACCCTGAACAGGATGTTTGGAGCCATCACCAGTGGCAAGCAGGGCAGAATTCCATCAGATGTGACCTTTAAGTCACCTCCAAGGCCCCTCCTGTGCAAAACTGATTCTCAGGGATCTGGGATCATCCCGTGTTGCCACCACAGCTGCAGAGTGAAGGAGCAGGATCCACTCTCGGAGAGGTTGCACCTCGATCCTGAACAGGAAAATCAAAATGCCCCAACCCAGGGATGTTTTTAAACCTCCTCACGGCTCAGGGTAACCTGAGAGGCAGCAAAATTAAAATCACTCATCAAGGATGCTGGCGGGGGGAGATTAATGAACCTCAACTATGACATGTGTTCCCAAAACTGTGAAGTGAGGAACTCATCGCCTGGAGGCCCCAGCCGGGATAGTCCCAGGAATAAACAAAGCCAAGAAGCCCGGCCAGCCCCTGAGTGCTTCCCATTCCTGCTCTGGGGGAAGTTTGCTCTTCATTTTCTCCTCTAATTGTTCCTCAAAACTTCCTGTTTCTTTCTGGACAGGACTCTTTATCCAGAGTTGATTTTGGCTCTGTTCCACAAAGTCCCTGTTCCCCCCATCCCTCCCTGATTCATTTGGCTCACTGGTGCGCAGAGAATTGTTTTGAGTCCCTGATGGAAGGAACAAGATCTGTTGCAAAATCTGAGTTTACCAGGACACAGAACTCCAAAACTCCCTGCAATATGCGCTGGTGCAGGGCACTACAAGGATTTTGGGAGAAATGGGGAAAGTAGAGCAAAAAGGGAAGAGAAAAATCCCATTTGGAGAGGTCCTTGCCCTGCAGAGGGAAAATCAGGTGCTCTCTGGGGCAGGAAGCCACAAGGATGGGCACATTTAAATCCCAGATGCAGATTCCACACTGCCCTCCGCCCAAATTTATGAGGATTAATCCTCTTGATAAGAAAAATCCCATTTAAAAAACTTGGCCTGAGCTCAGTTCTTCCTGAGGGATCGTTCTCCCAGGCTCTGTATCTGCCAGGTATCAAGGCTGGGGGTGCCATGGCCGTGTCACAGGGTGCCAGGACCTTGGCACATCGGGAGAGCCCCCCACTGGGATGGTGGAGCAGCCAGGCAGGAGGGAAAATCATGTGAATGTTCAGGCTTTCCCAGCAAGGCACAGAATCAGACCCGGAACTATTCTGGGTATCTCATTTTTCTCTCCCATGCTCAGTTTTCTTTTGGCTCTTTCCCAAAAACAACTCTTGACAGGCAGGAGTTGTTCTTCCCCTCCCAAGGTCATCCAGTCTCCAAATCATCCCTTCCATGGGTCCGAGGAAGCTCTGAGCAGCCATCACTCACATCAGCTTTCCCTGGAGCCAGAGGTGCCTCCATCCCTGAGTGCTGGAAAGGAAAAAAGTGGCCACCAAAATAAGAAGGAATCTTGGAAAAATTAAAGGTTCTGCTCTGCAGGAGGAGGTGAGGAACACCCAAACCTTGCCAGATTTGTGAAATATCTTTCATTCTCCTCATGTTTTTCCACCCCTTCCAAGAGGAATTAGAGAATGCCACCAAAATTCACGGTTAGATTGGATTTGCGTACGGTAGTTCCATGAACAAGGTGAGCGCCCACAAATGCATCAGGATGCTGCTTTGCAGGGGTATCTTCTCCTTTTTGGAGCCATTACACTTATCCTTCCACCTGCTTATCAAACATCCTTTCTTCCCAATATCCCATCTATCCCTACTCTCTGTCAGTGGGAAGCCATTCCCCCTTGCCCTGTCACTCCAAATTCTTGTAAATTGTCCCTCTCCATCTTTTTTGTCGACTCCTTCAGGTCCTGGAAGGCCACAATTAGGTCACCCCAAAGCTTCTCTTTTCCAGGCTGAACATTCCCAATTCTCACAGCCTTTCCAGAGGTTCTCCATCCCTCTGATTATCTCGGTGCCTCCTCTGGACTCGATCCCACAGCTCCACGTCCTTCCTGTGCTGGGACACCAGAGCTGGACGCAACATTCCATGTGGGATCTCACCAAAGCAGAGTAGAAGGGCAGAATCCCTATCCACCTTCTCAAATTCCCGGGGATCAGGTCACCAGGATCTTCCTGCCTGGGCAGGCAGTGGGAAAAGACAAAATTCCTGCTTTGGATGGGATGATCTTTCAGTTTTTTGCCTTCTCCCGGCCATCCAGACAAGAGTCCTTGCACCTCAAGGACCAGTGGGAAGGCTTGGAGCATCCTGGAGGACAGTCAGCTCCTTTAGAGACTCTCGTCTGGGAGACAAATCCAGACTCATTCAAGGCTGGGTTGGAGGGAGCTTGGAGCAACCTGGGACAGCAGGAGGTCTCCCTGCCCATGGCAGGAGGTTGGAACTGGATGATCTTTAAGGTCCTTCCCAACCCAAACTCTTCCAGGATTTCAGGTGTTCCAGAACTTGGAACACCCAGCTAACCAGCCATGAGTCCACAATCCACTGGGAATGGGCAGAAACTGCAGTTTCTTCTCCAAAACAGGGGTGGAAGCTTCCAGCTCCAGATAAATGGGATCACGAGGATTCATCCAGGCAGGCTGGGTAGATAACCTCTTCGCAAAGCATCTATGACAAAGGACCTAGCCAAAAACATCCAGAGGCAGCCCAGCAGCCCCATCC
>VZRV01006167.1:383734-521150 GCA_013398115.1 Falcunculus frontatus
AGCCGTGGTACCTTTTTTTTTGTGTGGCCAAGAAATCCTACTTAGAGTTGATGGACGATTTGTGTAGGAGCCAGAGCCTGGCAGGAGGGAAGCCCAGGCAATTTGAGGATTAAACTTGGATTTATTGTTGGGAAGCAGAGCCAGAGTTGGTGTTTCCATGGAGGATTTACCTGCTGCAGCATCTCTGCTGTGTGTCCAGGGTGAGCCCAGCTGTGCAAAGTGTCTTCCAGGTGGGATTATCCCATTTTTGCTGGTCTTGCAGCAGGACTTGGCTGCAAGCTTCCAGCCACTGGATTCCTCTCTGGTAGGGAATATCGGGGTCCAGGTGCTTTAGGCTTTGGAGAAACTGAGGGTTAGGAAATCATCCCATGGAGGAGCAGGGAGAGATGTTGAGGAGTGCAAGGAAAAGCGTAAGGATAAAAAAGGAATAAGGAAAACCATTCCATTGAGGCATAAGCTTCAGACCAGACCTTGTTGCTAAACTAAGCCCTGGGCTTGACCAACAGTTTAAGCCTAAAGGTTTAACAGCATTTAAATTGAATTAGCATCTTAAGTTAAAGAATTTAATGAGAGATTCCTATAAAATTTACAGCAGTGACTCACAAATCCAAAGTACTGAAGGATCTGAGAGGAACATTCAGAGCACCCTCAGCCCCAGGATGACAGGAAGGGAGAGTGGGGGGAGATGTTGCACAGGTGATAATCATTAAAAAAGTGTGGTTTTGTCACCATAAATGTGAAGTCACAATTTTTAGGGGGTGGGATCACACTTGGAAAAATGCAAATTGTCCCCGGAGCAGCACTGCACGAGCGGTGCTGGGCTAAGGATGCAGAAACATCAGGGAGTGGAAATGTATTTTATTAAAACATTACCAAAAAATCCCCAAAAAACAGTGTTCAGGTGCACCAACTCTTCCCTCATTCCCACCTGGATGAAAAGCCATTCCAGTGCAGGATTAATGTAATAGAACTAAAACTCTGGATCTTCCCCAGAAAAGTGTTCCAGCTGAATGAACATGGTCCAGGGCTCTTCTTCACTTCCAGTCACATGGAGCTGGGAAGTTGCTCCACAACTTTCTCCTCT
This sequence comes from Falcunculus frontatus, assembly GCA_013398115.1. Classification (NCBI taxonomy): domain Eukaryota; kingdom Metazoa; phylum Chordata; class Aves; order Passeriformes; genus Falcunculus; species Falcunculus frontatus. The sequence continues at coordinate 384,819 of VZRV01006167.1, forward strand.
GGCCTTGAGCTGGTCTGGGCGACATTCCGAGGTCTGGCATGGAAGCAGAGGAATGTTTTCAGGGAAACAACGTATTGGACATGATTGTCAGAGGTGACAGAGTTTGGGACAGCTCAGGTTGACATCCACATGACATTGAAACAGGGCTTGGCTCCTTCACCTCAGGAATTACCTGCTTTTGCCTGGTTAAAATCCCACTCATCCCATTTTTTCATAGAGGATGGAATTGGATTGACACCGGGAGATGCAGAATATCCAAACAACAGCTTTTCACATCCAACAACTTTCCAACAACCAGTTTTCCAACAGGACCTCAAAAGGGAAGGATGGAGAGCTTGACATCAACCATCCCAACATGGGAACATGGCATCATGGGAGGAATTTGGGAAAGGGTTAAGGGATAAGCTCAGCAAAGGGACAGATAAGGATGGACCAGAGACACCCCACAGCCAGATGATGGATAACCAGTTGGCAGCTGGACACAATCCTGGAATACTGCACAGCAAAAGGAACGTGTCAAGGAGATGAACAAACAAATGGAAGCTGCCTGGTGGAGGTGGATGGATGAGAGATGGATCCATGGCATTGGATGGATTCCATAGACAGGAGCAGGGATGTGTTTAATCCCTTTCCTGCTCTCTGAGTCACTTCCCTTCAATCCCCCTGGATCCCCTTTAAATTCATTTCCAGAACCCACTCCATAAACATTCCAGGGGGGGTTCAGGAGGTGAGGAGTTTGTCACCAACAAGAAAACGCTCCTTAAACAAACCAGGCTCAGTTTATGGGGGCTTCAAACACTCACACACAAAACCTCCAAAACCAAACTGAAACCTGGGGAAAAAAATCAAAACTAAAAAGAAGAATTTAAAAAAAAAAGGGGGGGGGGAAAAAAGGCCCCATATTTTCGAGTCAGCTGAGAAGTGACAAAGTAATTTGCTCCTGGCAGTCTATCCCGGCAGCCTAATTCCCAGTGACACCATTCAGCTGCTGACTACACGAACTGTCAGACTCAATTAGCCGGGAGCCAGCGGCGCAAAGTGTTTACGGGTGCGAAAATTCCCTCCACACGCTGTGCGGAAGTGGGAGAAAAATCGCTTTGAGAGAAAGGGGGGAAATTCAAGTGGCTGCTTCCACAGGAATGGCCACCTCTGGAGTGCTCTGACACGGCTGTAAGGACGGGAGGATGGTGAGAGGTGAAGAGGGAAGAATTCAGGGAGCTTGGGGGGTGTCATCGATGCCTGGAACTCCCCAAAGCTCCCCAGAGCTCCCCGGAGCTCTGGATATCCCCTTCCCTGCAAAAGTGGTTTGGAAAACCAAGGAATGGGCATATACGGCTCCATGGATGGCATGAATTTACCTCAGGATGATTAGGAGAGGGATAATCCATCCTTCCCACCATCACGGCCATGGAGATGCATAGACACCGTTCCCAGGACACCGTCAATGCCCTTCATGTCTCATGAGGGGAGCACGGAGAAGAAACCTGGGCAGGGGGATGAGAGAAGTGCAATTCCCCAAAATCAGAATCCGTTCAGGAGCAGTGAGAAACAGGAAAAGTGGTCCCAGAGTACATCTGGATGAGGAAAGCATTGTTGTGAGTGTACGGAAATGGTTCCTCAGCCCAAAAAGCAGAGGAGCATCAAGAAGCCACCAATATCAGAAGGATGTGGAGTTGCTGGAGCAAGTCCAGAGGAGGTCACAGAGATGCTCCAAGGGTTAGAGCCCCTCTGCTCTGAGGCCCGGCTGGGAGAGCTGGGAATGTCCAGCCTAGAGAAGATAAAACTCCAGGGAGACCTCAGAGCCCCTTCCAGTGCCTAAATGGGCTCCAGGAGAGCTGGAAAAGGAATATGGACAAGGGATGGAGGGACAGGACAAGGGGGAATGGCTTCCCCCCGCCAGAATGCAGGGATAGATGGGATATTGGGAAGAAATTCTTGACTGTTGTGTGGTGAGGCCCTGGCACAGGTTTCCCAGAGAAGCTGTGGCTGCCCCATCCCTGGAAGTGTCCAAGGCCAGGTTGGACAGGGCTTGGAGCAACCTGGGATAGTGGAAGGTGTCCCCCATGGCAGGGGGGTGGAATGAGATGGTCTTCAAGGTCCTTTCCAACCCAAACCATTCCATGATCTAAAGGTGTCCCCTTTTGCTATGTTGTCCAGTGACAAGGACACTGAAATCAACTCCGTGTGAAGATGAATCTCAAAGTCTGAGGCCGTCAGACTTTTCTGAATCCTTTAAACCCTGGAAGTTTTTGCCATCATTTCTCCTGGCTAGGGAGGTGGGATAAGCACTTTCAGAGGGGCTTTTGCAGTGGGATTCATCCATGTAGAAATCAGCACATAGGAGCAGGGAGATCCTGGCCAGATGTTTCACATATCCCAGAATGTCCATGGAATTGTGCTCTGGGATCAGGCTGGATGAGAACCAGGGAGGCAGGAAAGCAACTTTTTATCCTTCTAGCAAGAGCAGGTGGTTGAAGAAAAAGGATTTTGGTCTGGATCCAACCCATATCCCCGACCTTTAAACTTGTCCCTTTCCAGGGATGCCTGGCCCCTCTCCACGGAGGGGAATTCCCCTTCCATGCAGGACAGGGTGATTTCAAAGGGCAACTCCATGCTGGTCTTTAGTGACATTGCCACCAGCTCCCAGTGGGATGTTCCAGCCCTTAAGGGATCAGGAAAAGCTTCCCTTGTTCCATGTAGAGAAAGAGAAACTGAGGCAGGAGAGAATTTTCCATTTCCCACATGGACATTTTCCTGCAAGGTGAAGCTTCAAGCAGCAAAATCCCCCTTGGAAGAGGTTGTGTCCCAAGAGAGAAGGAGGAGGGGGGATGCCGTTCCCAGGCTGGCTCTTGGGGAGAGATCTTGGAATTGCAGAGGACACAAAACACCAGATCCTGCTTTGTGGGTGTGACCTCAATCTTCTGGCTGCAAATCCCGAAACGCAACTTAATAGGAGCTATTTCTGCCCCTAAGAAGCAGTAACTTAAAACTGGACCCTGGGCTGGCCCAGGCCCTGCTCCTTGCCAGGTTTTCCCAGCCTTCCACAGATCCTGCTCAATGAGTGCTCTCAGGAAAAGGGTTTAAGTCCCAGCTTTGATGGTCATATAATCATGGAATGTTTTGGGTTGGAGAGGACTTTAAAGATCATCCAGTTCCAACCCCTTGCCATGGGCAGGGACACCTCCCACTATCCCAGGTTGCTCCAAGCCCCATCCAACCTGGATTTCAACAATTCCAAGGATGGGCCAGCGGTGCTGGGGGAATGGTTGGAATCAATCTTTTCCAATGTAAATAATTCCATGATTCCCCAACTTCTGACCAGATAGAGCTGAATGCCAGATCCATAAATCCTGGTGGAGACTCAGGAATAAAAGGCTCTTCACTGCTGCATTTTTGAGATGAAAAATGGAGAAAAGAACAACAGAAAAGTCTCTGTGTCACTCAAAATTCTTTTATTCTGCATCAAAGCAAAGCAGGGGATTTTTGGAGATTTCACTGTCAACGCAAAAATTTATGGGGAGTATTTTTCTTCCTTTCATAATTATTTTCCTCCCTTTCCCCCTCCTTTGCTGATGGAGAGAAGGAAGGCTGGTTTTCCTTTTTCTGAGGGACAAAGAATTAAAAAAAGAAAACAAAGGACGGGTACAGAGACAATCCCTGGCAGTGTTCAAAAGACAAAGTTGCTTTTTTGTTTGGGATTTTGCACAGAAATTCTTCCCTTCCACCAGCAGAACCCAAATCCAGGAGCATCCCTGGCTGCTGTTGGGATTGACTCCAAAGGTGGGTGCTGCCTGACGTGCTCTGGACTGCACTGATGCTTTATTTTTTGTGGAATCATTGAATGGTTTGGGTTGGAAGAGACCTTCAAGATCATCCAGTTCCAACCCCCTGCCATGGGCAGGGACACCTCCCACTATCCCACATTGCTCCAAGCCCCACCCAACCCGGCCTTGGACACTTTCAAGGATGGGGCAGCCACAGCTGCTCTGGGAATTGCATTCCAGAGCCTCAACACCCTCCCAGGGAAAAATTCCTTCCCAATATCCCATCTATCCCTGCATTCTGGCAGTGGGAAGCCATTCCCTGCGTCCTGTCACTCCAGGCCCTTGTAAAAAATTTCCCTCCATCTTTTTTGTCACCTCCTTTAGGTCCTGGAAGGCCACAATTAGGTGACCCCAAAGCTTCTTTTCTCCAGATTGAACAATCCGAATTCTCACAGCCTTTCCTTGGAGAGCTGCTCCATCCCTCTGATCATCTTGGTGCCTCCTCTGGACTCGCTCCGACAGCTCCGCATCCTTCCTGTGCTGGGGAACCCAGAGCTGGATGCTGCATTCCAGGTGGGATCTCACCTGAGCAGGGCAGAGAGGCAGAATCCCCTCCCTATTTTTGCACAATAATATATTGGGAATTCCCCTCTGAGGAACAATTCCAAGGACTTAGCAGAGGCTCCCCTGGAGGTCCCATGGAGAGAGAAGAGCAGTGGAAGGATGAGCACAAAAAGACAAAATTTTTAAATTAGAGGCAATAAACTCCCCCCTCCTCACTGGGGTAGCCGTGATGAACAAATTCCACCCTTTTATTTTGTTAAAATGTGTGTACTTATCCTGAGGATATCAAAGCCAAAACTCGGATCCATGTGAAACTGCACCTGAGTCATCCTGGAGCTGTGGGAATCTGGCTCTGTGCTGACATCTGGGTTTGATAAAACTCCTCTCAGAGCAGACCAAATCTCCAAGATCCAAATGCAAAGCTTGACCAGTGGATACTGGAAATTTTAGTCATTAATACAGCGGGTAATTAACAGTGGCAAGAAAGGGGCAGCACTTTCATTTCTGTCCCTTCAGCTTTTGAGGATGTTGCTGTTCATGGGATGGTCCCGTGGAGCCAGGAATGGGTTCAAGGGAAAGCTCACGGTGAGGGAAAATGATAAAGAGAAACGAGTTCATGGAATCACGGGATATTCTGAGCTGGAAGCAACTCACAATGATCAGCCAGACCAGTTCCTGCCCCTCCAGGACATCCCAAAAATCTGACCTTGTGCCTGAGAGCATTGTCCAAACACTCCTTGAGCTCTGCCAGGCTTGGGATTGTGATCACTTCCCTGAGGAGCTATTCCAGTGTCTTTACCCTCTGGGCAAAGAACCTTTTCCTAATACTGAGCCTAAACTTCCCCTGACCCAGCTTACACTCAGAGCAGCTTCGTGAGGTGTCCACCACCTCCTGAGCTTTTCCCCTACAACTCTCTGGGGTTTCACTTAAACCCAAGTCAGCATCATTCACATGAAATTTTGGGTGACTTGAGGTGGCCTAAAAACCTGGGGTGAAGACGTTGGTACCAACACATCTCACTCCCATAAAGTGCATGAGAGTTTGCCACCTAAAACCAAGGAAGATCCACCTTGAACAATTCTGTCTCCGAACTCCAGGCTCTGTGTCCAAGCCTCTCCATGCAGGGACACTCCAGCACATCCAGATGTTCATCCAAAGACACCTTTTGGCCCTGGAATCTTGGACCGTGACACATAAAAGAGAAAATCACCAACTCTTTACAGCTGGAATGGGGCCATATTCATTCCACAAACCCATTTCACAAGCCTGGAATGCCAGGACAAGGAGGAATGACTTCCCACTGCCACAGGGCAGGGTTTGATGAGATATTGGGAAGGAATTCTTCCTGGGAGCGTGCTGAGGCCCTGGAATGCAATTCCCAGAGAAGCTGTGGCTGCCCCATCCTTGAAAGTGTCCAATGCCAGGTTGGATGGGGCTTGGAGCAACCTGGAATAGTGGGAGGTGTCCCTGCCCATGGCTGGGGGCTGGAACTGGATGACCTTGAAGTCCTTTCCAACCTAAACCATTCCATGATTCTGTGGATGAACGGATGGATGGATGGATGGATGGATGGATGGATGGATGGATGGACGGACGGAAGGATAAACGAACAGTCAGATGGAAAGATGAGAGGATTTTATACAAAGTCTCAATGCAGGAAAAGTTCCCCTTTAGATCCCACCAGACAAACCCCATTAAAAAGGGTCATGCCCCTCATTGTTGGTGCATTTGAAGTGACAACCAGGTCACCTGGGGAGGGTTCCAACTGCTCCCACAATTTATCCAGAGCTCCCATTCCTACCCAACAGCTCCAGGGAGCTCTGCCACTGTCCCTAATCCCTGAGGTCAGGTTATGCCCGGGATGCCACACACCTGAGTGGGGAGGGTGCACATCACCTCCCCGAGGATATCTGTGGAGCAGGAGACCTTGGGGAGTCACTCCAGCTTCTCTTGGAGTCACCTGGGAGAAGCAGGAATTTTCGAGTGTGATTCATCTGCTTTCCTGCAGACATCAAAGTTCACAGGAGACGAATTGACCCTCCAGCAGGGACTGTTTCTCTCTTTGGAAGCAGAGGCAGCCACGATGAACACAGAAAGCGGCTTTTGGAGGGATGATTCCCTCCTGGAATCTCTTTTTTTAAAAGAGGGATCAGTCACTGAAAACACCCATCACTTTCAAAATCCCCCAGGAGAAGAAGCCATTAAATTTCATTGTCACCCCTGTTTGCACACAACTTTTCTCCAGCCTCTGGAAAACTCAGCTCCAGAGGAGATCCTGCCCAGAAGAGGGGTTTTGTCACCTCCCCCTCTTCCACCAGGTGTTCATGTGGGGAAGAAAAGTGTCCCAGACCCATGGCAGAGGGATTGCATCCCAGATTTTTGCTGGCACATGACATTTATTGAAGCTCCTACATCCCCTCCTGCATCTGGATCAAAATCCAGCAGCACCTGAACTCCCATCTCCTGCATCCCAAGCTGACAGCATCACCACAATCCCACCTCTCTCCTCCCTGGAGTGATGCTCGCCCCAACAGGAGACAGGAGATAATCCTCCCCAAATTATTTACGATGGCAGGAGCTGGGAAAAGCAGGCGGGAGGAAGCGAGGGAAGGAAAGAAGGGAAAAACACAGACGACAAGCTTGTCACTTGACTTCTTAAGCAAAAGCCACCAAACCGTGCAGTCAGGCACCGAGTCGGGTTTCTCCCAATTAAATTTAACAAGTGACGCCCCTGAATCTTTCATGAGCATTCAGAAATTTTAGCCCATCTGTCTTCACGCTCACACACGACTCTCGCTCCTGCTCCCGCTTTTAAACGCCCCGAGCCTCCAGCGATCAAGCCCTGCCTGTTTGTCCCGCACCGACGGCACCCGGGGGACTTCAAACCCGGCTCGGGAGGTGGAGGTGGCCGCGTAGCCGGGATGGAGGTGGCCAAAAAGGAGCCACCGGCCCGGCACGACTCGCCCTATGCTGCCGCGCCGTCCTCGGGGGAGGCATCGCTGCATCCCCCGCGCTCGCGATTGTCACTTTAATTATCTGTCGCCCCGCGTCGCGCCGGCAGGGTCCCCATCCTGAGTCAGGCTTCAGAGTGGCTCCCGGGTCTCGGCGTGTTTTGTGTGCAGCGGCGGCTGCTTTCAATTAAAGCTCCGAGGTACCTGAAAGAGGCTTGTGGCTGCCGGCGGGGGCGAGAGCAGAGACGGGGAGAGGAGAGGAGGGGAGGGAGGCAGGGAGGAGGATGCTCCCGGGTTAACTCGGGGGGCCGCAAGACTGGAAATGCTGGCGTGGGATGGTGGAAGCGAGGGGGACCTCACCCCATGGGATAAGGGAGAAACATCAGCGTGTTTGATCCCAGGATGTTTTTTAGGGGTGGAAAATCAGTGCTGTCCCTCCCACGGGCTGCCCCATCCAGCAGCAGCGTGATGCCACCAGCACAAGGCTGGCAGATGTGGCCCCAGAGCTCCTTGATCCTGAGATCAAGGGATTGGGAGCCGTGGGGAGTCCTGAGGGATTGCATCCGCGGCGTCCTGGCCTCACCTCACCTCCACTGCAAAGTGATCCCAGAATCGTAGAGTGGACTGGGTTGGAAGGGACCTTAAAGATAATCCAGTTCCACCTCCTCTGCAGTGGGATATGGGAAGGGGTGAATGCAATCCAGCAGGTGATGGAGCAAGATCCAAACCACACAGGTGGAAGTGGCTCCAGAGATTTGGAGCCGCATCTTCCTGTTGCCCCGTGTTGGATTCACATTCTCCGGGACATAAACAGCCTCTGGAGCTCTCAGATCTGCCATTCCAATGTTTTCATGAGTGCTTTGGTCAGTTATCGCTGTCCTTGTCACACGTGGAGTGACAGCACCTGGCCATCCCCTGGAGTGCTCCGTGCAGATCTGCAGGCAGGGCAGGGCAGGTCCTTGTCACCAGCATGCAGCTTCCTAAACATTTTACAATTTAAATTGGATTCACAGCACACGTTCACAGCCTAAATCCACCTTGGTTATTTCTGGATTGTGTTTTTATTCCCAGACTCCAAAACTGGAACTTTCACTCCTGGTTTTGTTCAGCTCAGGAGCTGCTGGACCAGGGGATGGTTTCTATGCCTGAGCAAAGCAATGCTCGTGGGAATGTGGGTCATTTCCCAGGTGGAAGGAGGTGTGATGGGAGCAGCTTTTTCATCAGAGGAGAGATCTCTGCCAGCTCTGATAAGCTCTGGGTTTGATTAGCAAAAAATTCCCTCCCAGACTGGGGTGGTTACTGGATTATTTCCAATCATGGTGACCCCATATCCAGAGGTGTTGCGCCAACATCACTTTCCCTGTTCCTCCGGCTCTGCACAGCTTTCCAAACCCTCTGGAAAACCCACTTCACACCCATCATGTCTCACCTGAGGCCTCACAGTTCCTTTCCCTCCTCTCTTACAGAGAACTCACCTCTCCTGCTTGTCCAGAGGAGCCACAAACATTCTCATCCCAATTTTCCCAAAGCTCTGGGGTTGAACCATCCCCACCCTGATCCAGCCCCCATTCCCAGCCCTCCACTTTGACACAGGCTCTGCATCCTGATCCCTTTAGTGGCACGAGCTGCCTATTGGGAAGCAAATGCATGAACACCTCTGCTGTCCCACAGGGAATGAGACAATCCTGGCTTCCAGCTCCTGCACAGCCTGGGAAAGGTGGTGTCAGCCTCGGGAGGACGCAGCCTCACAGGCGTCGAGACATGAAATTGCCTGATGTGTTCCAGGGGAATTCCTAAGCCAGGACAATCCTCCTTGGACACCCTTTCCCTTTGTTTGCATCCTGCCCAATCACTCAACTGCTGTTCTTGCCTCTTGTCCTGCCCTGGGGGCTGCCAGGACCCAAAGGCTCGGAAAAAATCCCTTCCAGGTAAGCACCGACCTGCTGGGACCTGTGTAGACAGACAGCTGGGAAAGCAGATGGAAAAAAGGTCTCCTGTACCTGGAGGGCAGAAATCCCCCTGGGAAAAGGGGAATGATCAGGCTGCACTAACGAGAAGCAAAAGGCAGAGATTTCACAGAGTTTCCTCCACTGGCAGGGAGCTGTTCCCAGAGGATCTCCATGAAAACCCCACAACAGCAGCATTTCCATGCCAGTCACCTCGGGGGGACAATCCCGCCAGCCCTCCCGGGGATGGAGCAGATGATTTAATGGCTCTTTTAGCATTTCCCAGCTCTCAGTTTCTCCTCCTCAAAGCTGAGCTCGCATTCAGAGACCAGGCTCTGGCTCCAAGTCCCATCCCAAGCCAGCAGCACTCGGGGCTCCTTTCTCCAGAGTGATGGAGAAGGCAAAACCCATCCTTTGAGTAAGGAGAGGGATTAAGAAATTTCCCCAAGCTCAGCTTGTTCTGTGATGCCCCATGGAGTTTCTTTGTGCGGCCTCTTGCCACTAGCAGTTGCTGCACTGAATATTCCCAAAGATTTTGCGGACACAGCTGTTTCTGAGGATACAGCCTGATTCCATCCTCATTCTTGGAGTCCCTTGTGGGAATGAGCAAGGTCCTGGAGCCCTTTTTGCTCTGCTGGGAAGAGGAACCAGCTCTGGCTGCACCGAATCTTTTGGTTTTGCCCCACAGTTTTGAATTCCTGACCTTCTCATTCTCGGTCCTCATTCCCTCTCAGTCCAGGATAAGAACATGGGCACTTCAAGTCCAGACAACTCTTTAATCCAAGAGTTGTCTTGCTATCCCTGATGTAAAGAAATCCGTGTTCCCCAACCCACACCCTCTCCAGCCCTCTGGAAGAGCTTGTGGGAAGTCTCATCAGGGAGCAGATCCCTTAAAATTTCCAAGAGGGGAAAAAAAAGGGGGATTTTCCAGTCAGAAAACCTTTTGGAGCAGCATGGCTTCCTCTGAGAAGAGCTTGAAGCTTTGGACAACAACCACTGAGGAGTAAAAAACCCCTTTCTGTGTTCCTGGTTACTCTCATTGGCACCCCTTGGATCCACAGCCAACAGTTTCCTACATGTTGTAGGAGTCTTTATCCAATGGGAATTCACATTTCCATAAACCAGTCCCTCAGGCCGTCTCCAGTGACCTCATGGGAGCAGTGGGCCATGAAGATGATCTGAGGGTTCAGGTGTGGTGGGTCAACCACGACTTCAGAGTTGTCCCGATAGTCCAGAGAGAGCTCCAAAGGTTTGGTGTTTCTCCCAGTGATGGGTGGGATCTGTTTGGAGTGAGATTTCCCTGTGGTGGATCCTGTGGATAGAGATGCCATGGGAATGCTGTGACCTCCTGAAGGAGGTTTGCAGGATCATCAGAGCTTGGGAATGTCTCCTAGAGGATGTCACTGCAGCAGTCTCACCCTTGAGGTCTGCGATGGAGAAGATTTGGGCTGTCGGAGTTTAAACAGCAGGGAAACACCAGAATTCCGTGGGGGAGAGGAAGAGGAAGAGAAAATGTTGGTAGGGAAGGAAGAAGAGCAGTGTGATGAGGAAAACGAAGGAGTGAAATCTTTGAAATCCATTTTTTTCCAGACCCATTTTGGGATCAGTGCCCGGAGCCGAGGCCACTGCTCTGGCTGCATCTCCATCCTGATTATTTCATAAGGCAAAAGCACCTGCAATGCTCAGGAACGGCGGCTAAAGGGGCTCTGAAGCATTAACACTGATGAGAGCTTGGTCTTAATTAATTCTTTATTATTTTCTCGCAGGCCAGCAGTGGGTTCGTAGCGCCAGCCAAGAGGGAGCTGAGGTCATTCCAGTGCCGAGGAGAATGATGTGATGGACAAATCCCTGGAGCCCTGGTGATGTTCATGTGGAGGAAACATCTCCAGCAGTTGGGGAATTGTTTCCTTCCTCCTCCTCCCTCCACCTCTCCGCTGAGGTTGCCAAGAGGGGCTGTTCTTCCCAGTATCCCATCTATCCCTGCCCTCTGGCAGTGGGAAGCCATTCCCTCTTTTCCTGCCACTCCAAGCCTCATCTCCATCTCTCTTGGAGCTCCTTTAGGCACTGGAAGGGGCTCTAAGGTCTCCCTGGAGCCTTCTCTTCTCCAGGCTAGACATTCTCAGCTCTCCCAGCCTGGCTGCAGAGCAGAGGGACTCCAGCTTTCAAAGCATCTCCATGGTCTCCTCAAAAATTCCTTTTTGGGGAAGTTTTAGGTGCCCTTAGGAGCCACATGTCTCCTTTTTGGGGGTGGAGATGGTTCTAATCCCTGTGCTGCCTCTCTCTGGCACACTGGAGCAGAACCAGAGGCTGATCCCATATCCCGTGTGGCTTTTCCTTGTTCCCACTCTGCCGGCAAAGATCACCCAAACTGGATCCAAACAAAACCAGGAATAAGAGCAGGAGGGGAGCTGCTAAATGCTCACTTTGATGTAAAATCGGCTGCGGCTGCATAGGCAAAACTCATCCCACAGAAAAGATGCACATCAGGAAAGCAGAGCTGCCCCTGGACACCCCCCGTGTTCCGGGGGGAGGATTCACATCAAGTCCTTTCTAGAGAAAACTGCCAACCTTGACAGACGACAGCGTTGACCTCCCTTGACAATTGCCCCAATTTGCTCAGCTCTTTGCTTTATGGATCCTGGCCAGGTTTGCTTTTCTTTTTTTTTTTTTTTTTCGGTTTTTTAAATTTTTTCCTGGCTTTTTTTTTTTTTTTTTTTTTTTTCCAAGCAAATTTAGCTCCATTGGAGTGACAACCCTGGTGACTTTTTAGCCGCACACCACTTGTGTCACCAGGAGGTGCAGAGGAGCCTTCGGTATAAAAAGTGGCTGTTTTTAAAACCACCGGCAAATATTCCAGTCCCTCCCCCTCTGTTTTCCTCACAATCCAGGCTAGGGAAGCCTAAAAATTGGATATTTCATCTGTGGTGGCTAAAGAGGGCTTGGGGGTTTCTCTCTTATCATTTTGTTTGCTTATCACACCAGGAGATCTGTCTTGTTCTTCACTTCCATGGAATTTTTTTTTCAATTTCCTAGAAACTCTGGTGAGGAAAAAAAAATAAATATAAATAAGAAAAAATAATAGGTATAAAATAATATAAACGTGTTTAAACTGCAACTTTCTTGATGCAGCACTTAGGAGCTGATCCACTTTCCCGCATCCTCCAACGAATTTTTTGGGAGCAGATCAAAAAGGTTGAGATTGAGTGCTCCCGATAGCCTCGGGTGCCAGACAAGTTGGGAGAGAAACACTCAACTCCCAAATACTGGAAGAACAGCCAGGCTGTCTTTAAATGTGATGGATTTTTTCCTGCTTCTCCATATCCTCACAGATTTATTCCTCCTTGTTTTGGGGAGTGGTGACAAAACTGTAGGGAAACGGCTTTTCTCCAGGACAAGAGGAGCTTGGTGGGGACATGTGGAGGCCAACAGCTCCCTGTTGTCCATTCATCATGGAATCATGGAATGGTATAGGTTGGAAAAGCCCTTGAAGATCAAGTCCAGCTCTTCCCCAGCTCTGCCAAGGCCACCACTGACCACGTCCCCAAGTGCCACATCTACATGGACGTTAAATCCCTCCAGGGATGGCGACACCACTGCCCTGGGCAGCTGTGCCAAGGCTGGACAATGCTTTCCACAAAGAAATTTTCCCTAATATCCAACCTAGACCTGCCCTGATACAATGTGAAGCCTTTTCCTCTTTTCCTGTCCCTTGTTCCCTGGGAGCAGATCCTGACCCACCTGGCTCTACCCTCCTGCCAGGGAATTGCAGAGAGGGGGAAGGTCCCCGCTGAGTCTCCTTTTCTCCAGGAGCCCTCCCAGCTCCCTCAGCAGCTCCTGGTGCTCCAGACCCTTTCCCAGCTCCATTCCCTTCTCTGGACATGCTCCAACACCCTCAAGATCTTTCTTGTCCTGAGGGTCCCAAAACTGGACGTAGGATCCTGTAGGATCCTGTGGGATCCTGATGCTCCCTCTTTCTGTGCTGGTTGCAGTTTTCCAGTCCCATATTTGGGAACCAGCCATTCCAAAGCAACATCCAGGAGCCAGAGCATGTTTTCCACCATCTTCCAAACACCTGCTCTGTGTGGATGGGACAGCCCTTCATCCCTGATATCCCGTAACAGCAGCACACCACCAATCCCAGCCTTTATCCCAGATTGCTGTGATGCCCTAAATCCCATCCATTGTCCCTCTATAGCCAACAGGTCTAATCCTGGCATTCCCAAACACCTCCCTGCCCACAATGCTGCCCAGATCCTCACATCTCCATTCCTGGAATGATTTCTGCTCCAAATCCTGATTCAGTATTCCCTGCCATGTTGATGCCTGTGAGTCTGTCCCCAGCATCCCAGGAGGATTTGCTGCTGTGGAATTGGCAGCACCAATTCCCACATTATCACAGTATTTCAGTGCTTAAAACTCTTCCCAAAACCCCAAAATTTCCTGTTGCTCTGTCTTTGCCCATAGGGCTGTGCTGCCTGCAAACCTATCCGAGCATCCTCCGATGTCCCATCCCCATCCCAACCCCATTCCACCCACAACTGGTATTCCAAATTCCAGAAGGAGCAATAAATCCCCTGCACACCTCCCAGGAGAGCATCCAGCATTCCAACAGCCACAAAGCCATTTTTTTCAGCCCAAATTCACCCAAACCCATCCCATCTGGCCCTCCTGCACTGGGATTTCAGGCTTGCCAGGGATTTTTCCGTGGGGATCTGTGTGGGGGCAAGGGGGATGTGTGGAGGGGTCTTCTTGTGGCTCTGGAAGGGTTAACAGCTTGGAAGCTGGAAGATGCCACCGCAGGAGACCAGTGACCCACTAACAGCCCTTTGCATCCCGAATGATTCCCAGTCTCTGGTGAATCGCAGGGAAAGGGGGAGCCAGGCAGAGATTGAGGAAAAAAATGCCGACACGGAGGAAAAACGAAAAATAACAACAACAAAAAGGAGCAAAAAAAAAAAAATCAAAGAGAATAAATGAGAGCTGATTACACCGGGACACAAAGGGATCGAAAGAGAGAGACAATTCCCCCCCTTCCTTGCACCTTTCCTGCTTCCAACCCCTGTGGAGAATCCGTGTCCATTGGGAAGGGAGCACAGTGCAAAAACAAAAGGAGCGAGGCCAGCAAAGGTTGAGCAAAATCCCTCCCCAGCTCACACATCCCATTTTCCCATCTGCCCCTAACCACAACCACTGTTAGGATGTCAGGGAAAGGGGGTTGGAGACCCAGGTGATGGAAAACAGGGATGAAAAACAGGCACGTGACAGTCCCTGCCCCAAAAGTCCCTTGGAAAACATTAAATGATCCTCAGAATGGGCCATGTCACCGATCCACCCCACACATCCCCATTTGCATCCAGGGAAACTGAGGCACTGGGACAATTTGTTCACCAAGAATGGGATTAGAGGCTCTTAATGGGAGAAGATTCTCCTCCATCCTTCCCATCATTCCCACCGAGGCCAAACGCTGCCTTAGTACAATTCATTATCCTAATTATCCATGTGGCCTCATCCAGCTTCTGGATGAGGAATGTGTGATGTCAGGAGCGGCACATGGGATCCCACACTTGGAAGGGATATCGCCATCCTAATGGGTTTCCCATATTTCATAACACCTTATTCCCCTCTCCGAGCATCATGAGGAGGGTTTGGGACCGTGATGATGCTGCTTGGTCCAGGATGTTCTCCTTGGTGGAAACAACATCCAGGAAAACCAAGGAGAAGAGATAAGCATGAAGCTGCGCAATGCATGGAAAGGGATGCCAGGACAGCACCCCCAGGATCAGGGAATTAAGAGCATCTCCCCTCCTTCCAGCTCATCCATCGGAGGGGACACATCTGTCCCCATGGCCCCAAAAGCTCCTGGGGATGAGGCGCATTCCCAGCCGGCAGCGTGGGAGTCACCGGAGCTGATTTCCCAGGGTGCAGGCACAGCTGCGAGCACCGGGAAGCTGCCAAAGTCCAGGAGAAAAAAAAAAACCTGATTAATATCATCCTCCGGTGGATCCCGCGCTGCAGATGTGCAGCCTGCTGACTCGGCAGCTCCCGGCAAGGAGACCTGGAGCCGGGAAAACCGACAGGAGCGAGTGTGTGTGCACGGATCCGAGTGTCACAATACTCCTGGGGGACAACACGGCACAGGGGCAAAGCAGGGATGTTGCACTCCCATCCCATAAATTCCCATAAGGCAAAGAGTTGTTCCATCCTCTACTATCCCGTGGCATTCACCGTTTCGGGAACAGCACCCCAGCCTCAGCTCCCTGTGGAAAGGCCTGGGATAAGCTGCCTGTGGGCTCAGGCAGGTGGCAATGAAGCCGCTTAATCAGCTCCCGAGTTGGACACTGTCCTGATAAGCACAAAGCCTTTTATTCCAAGTATTTTCCTTTTGAATTTTATTTTAGGAAAGGCTGAAACTCCTGGCACTGATCCACAATAACCGCTGGACAGCTGTGGGATAATCCACACTCATATTACCCATTCCTAATTAAACCGGAGAGCCTCCTTCCCTGCTGAGGTGACCCATTGGAAATTAATCAGCGGGGGACCAATACCAGAGCAAAAATCAGGGAGAAAGACGTTGCCTTCCCTGATTAGACAGGGAGGAAAAGTCTCCTGGAAACAGGAATCGACTGCCGTGCACTGGCCCGGCACCTCATCGATCCATGTGGTCGCATTTAGGAATTCTAATGAGCTTCCACGGAGGCAAAAGGAAATAATTTGTGTAAGAAAATGGGGTGTTATTTCTAGGAAGAGTTGGTTCAACACTGGCTTGGGAATTTCATCTCCAGGGTGGTCAGGGGCTGCCAGGAGATGCCGTGACTGGGAAGGAAGGTGATGGTCCATGGG
This sequence comes from Falcunculus frontatus, assembly GCA_013398115.1. NCBI lineage: Eukaryota > Metazoa > Chordata > Aves > Passeriformes > Falcunculus > Falcunculus frontatus. The sequence goes on from VZRV01006167.1 coordinate 400,888, forward strand.
CATGGGGCTGAATTCCCAGCTGGAGGTGGGATTTGGGAAGGCTGCCTCGTGCGGAGCCTGTGGGCTGCTCTGACAGGGCACAGAGGGGCCAAACAGGACACACAACTTTCCCAAAAAGGGAAATGCAGGGAAAAACCTCCATCTGAAGGCTCCGTCCTCCCCATCCAACCACCTCCATCCCACTGCCCGTTCCTCCCACAGTCCATCTGCCTCCCATTGCTCATCCATCCAACCCAAACTCCTCAATTCCATTGCCTATTCCTACACCACAAGCACTTCCATCCATCCATCCATCCATCCATCCATCCATCCATCCATCCATCCATCCATCCATCCAGCCATCCATCCATCCCTAAAAGACCCAACTAAAGCCCTTTGCCAATCCCTCCAATTTAGCCACATCCATCCCTCCCACTGCCCATCTCTCCTGGTAACTCTTTCATCCCATTGCCCACCCATCCAATCCAACCACCTTCATCCCATCCCTCCCATCCAATCACTTCCATCCTGTTGCCCATACCTCCAATCAACCACCTCCATCCAAAAGCCCATCCCTCCTATCCAAACACCTCCATCCCACTGACCATCCCTCCCATCCAACTGCCTCCATCCTATAGCCCATCTCTCCCATCCAACCACCTCCATCCCAATGACCATCCCTCCTACCCAACCACCTCCATCCCAAAGCCCATTTCTCCCCGTGATTCCCAAAGGGCCCAGCCCACACAGTGGCCACCAAGTGTGCCCTCCCAATCCCATCACCCACCTTTTATGGAGTGCAGGAGAAGAGCACCAGAGGGACGAGGTGCCAGATGTGTCCAGCTGTTGCACAAGTGGGCTCATACATCTTTAACCACTGCCCCAAACTTCGCTGGCTGAGCATTGGTGACGAGAGAGCAGGAAGCCAGAGCTGGGTTTCTGTAGCCTCCCCAGGACCTCCACACCTGCCTTCCAGCACGGATGGCTCCATGAATATTTCATCCCTGACCTTGTGGCTTTGGCAGCTTTTGCTTGGTTTTCATCACAGTTTTTTTCCCTCCTCCTCTGCTGTCTGTCCGGTGCTTCCTCATCCTGCACTAATGACCCATCTCAGGAGACCCTCGGGACCCCCACACTGCTTCCTGAAATATTTATGGAGCAGGAACCTCTGACCAGGGACGCAACTTTGTGGTGGCAGCATGAGCACGGCCCCTGCACATGGAGTGGTAAAGGATCCTTCCCTCTTCTCCTTCTCCTGCCGGTCCCAGAAGAGGGAACATGAGGAGCCGCCTCCAGCAAGAACATTTTTGGGGATAACATTAAAGGAGCTCCTAAATGCAATTAAAAATGCGCTCCTGAGTGTCTCCTCTCTGCCCTTGGAGTGAGACAAGAGGAGGGGAGGGAAGAAACAAGCAGCAGAGTCCCTTTATTTTAGGGACTACGATTAATCAGAAAAGAAAAATATTTTAATTTTGATTAATTCCCTCTTTTTCCCAATGGCAATGCTGTCCCTCTGTTGATGCAGAACCTCAGCGGTCACCACATTCCTTAGGGATGGAGGAACTTATCAGGTCACCTGGGGCCTTTTTCCCCTCTGTGGTCATGGCTTGTGTCTCCTTTTCCCAAATTCCACAATTTTTGGTGTGCTCCAGAGCTGCTGTGAATCATCGCCTCCCCAAATATAAGCCAAGCCCAGCCTGGTCCTCCCCCTCCAACTATTCTAGGATTTCTTGCAGGGATTCCAACCAGGAGCAGGGAAGGAACAAAACTGTCCCCATTCCTTTCCCAGAGCAATCAGAGGGGGCAAATCCCAACTCCACGGCTTCCCACCCCTCTGGGCAGCTGGAGAACATCGACCCACCTGGGCAACATGGCCCTTCCTTAAAACTTAATCAGCAGCCGATGAATTTTTCACGAGGACAAACAGGCCAGGTAGACGGGGTCCATCTTTTATTCATGAGCAGCAGGGGAGGGAAGGCTGTGGGCGGAGAGATCCAGGCTCAGTCAGGTCGTGGATGTCTCCCGGAGAAGTTCTTATGGCCAAGAACTCCGTGGTGCTGGCTGAAGGGATGAGGCAGCAGGAAAACCCCAGGGAAGCATTGTGGAGTGAGATGATCCCAGGGCTGGGGTTCACTGGCAAAGCTTCTGCCAGCTCTGGAAGAAACCCAACCCAAAGCTTCAAATTTGGGCTAAAGCTGAGCCTAAAATTTGCCCGAATTTCCATGGGGATCAGTTTTGGACCATTTTTGGACTTGCTGGGGAATGTGGTCACAGATGCTCCCAGCACCTTCCCCACTCCACCGTCCATGTCCACATCAGGGAACCCCTGGTTTTTGCCACTTTCTTGGAAGACCATCCCGTAAATCCAAATCCTGCTCTGAATCAAGCAAGATGGACCAACACTGACCAGCAGCGTATCCTGACCTTCCTGCAAGGCAAAAATCTCCCTCCTCCTGTGTCCAGCCTCGGAACAGCCCCTAAATCCCGTTTCTAACCCATCCCCAAATCCATTTTGCATCCAAAGCCCACACAGGGCAGGAATCACGTGCTGCTCCTACCTGCCTCTGTTCACATGTAACAGCCATGAATCCCTCTGTAATAATGAGTTTAATTAAACACAGCCCAGCCACAAAGCCTGGCCTGACATTTAACTGGCACCTGAGAAGATGCTAACGAGAAAGACGTTAATTATCCAGCTTATTAGATGTCCGCATTATTAACATAACCCTGACGGAATTAACTTGATACAAACTATCCCACAAATATTAATTGCCTCAAACTTCCTCGTAACTCGGAGGTATTAATAAGGCAGTAATTATGTATGGATTGGAGAGCTGGAAGTTAATGACGTGGCAATTTGATTTGTCTCGGAGAAACGCGATAAACCCAAGGAAGTGTTCTCCGAACAATCAATGGATATTTAATTAACGGACAGGACCTGTCGGCGTAAATCGGAATTAAACGCCCGCGACGTCTCGTTCCAAGCATTATGACAAAGGTTCCCAAGATGTGGCAGCATGGAAGTGGTCTCTCCAGTGCTGATGGTGCTGGTGACAGCATCTCCAGTCTCCATCCAATGCATGAGGTTATGGATGTGTTCCTCATAAAATCGTAGAATGGTTTGGTTTGGAATGGACCATAACGATCATCTCATTCCAGCAACACTGCCACGGGCAAGGACACCTTGCACTATTCCAGGTTGCTCAAAGCCCCATCCAATCTGGCTTTGGACACTTCCAGGGATGGGGAATCCACAGCTTCTCTGGAAAACCTCTTCTTCTTCCTCCCTGGTCCAAGGAATCCTTGGGCTGCACAGACTTGGTGAGAGAGGAGCATTCCCATCCCCCTCTGCTGTTTATCCTCACTCCCACTTCCATCCCAAGCCCAGATCCACAAACACATCCCCACCAGCTGCCCTTCAGCAATGGTCACTTGGGAAAAGGGTTAAAGTCTCAAAGATCTGAGGTTTCCCACTGCCAGAGGGCAGGGTTAGATGGGATATTGGGAAGAAATTCTTCCCTGAGAGGGTGGTGAGGCCCTGGCACAGGTTGCCCAGAGAAGTTGTGGATGCCCTACCCTGGAAGTGTCCAAGGCCGGGTTGGACAGAGCCTGGAGCAAGCTGGGATGTCCCTGCCCGTAGGGACACCTTCCACTGGGAGGAAGGAACCGGATGATCTTGAAGTTCCCTCCCAACCCAAACCATTCCATAGTTCTATGCTCAGGCCCTTCTTTTGGATCCACACAAAATGGCCAAAGTGAAAACTCCAAATAAATCTCCATCCATCCCTCAAATATGTCCTGATGCCAGCAGGTTTTTCCTTCCATCCAGTTAATGGGAGTGGTTGTCCTCTCTCTCCTGCTGTGTTGCACCTTCATCGGGATGGGCTTCACACCTCTGGAAGTGGGCCCTGACTCCATGGTGAGGAAGATGATGGTCCAGCACCATCATTTCCATAAATCTCAACTCCTCTAGCAACCAGACAGGCAAGATCAGCCCCATGGAAGCAGGGAATGAGCCGGTACTTTGGCACAGCTCTCCCAGAAGGGGTTGGCAGCACATTCCCTTCGCATTCCCGGCCTCCTTCCCCCTCTCTTCCAACCTCTCTTCCCTTCCCTTTATGTAAATGGAAAATAACAATTAGTTTATTTTTGCTTGTGCAAATTACAGCTCCCAGGGAGCCACCAGCTGCCAGGGCTGTGCCAGAGCTGTGCTCCAGCCTCGGCCTTTTCCATGAATAAATAACCTGGTGGGGGTGGGAAGATGCTCCCTCTGCTTTCCCTCCACTCTCATCCATGGAAAGGGAGGATTGGAGGGGGGTGAAAACCCAAGGAACCTTTGGATTTTACAGTGTGGGTAATTAAACACTGAGCTGACGACTTAATTGGGAGCTTGGCAAGGAGGGATATGGAGTTGTGGGGATGGAGAGGGTAACAAGGGGATTCCCAGGCATTGGGGATGGTGACTCCAAGGAAAGCTGCACTTCCCAGACAGCTGGGATAGCAAAGGGCATTGGCTGGTGGGATCTGATCACCTCCAGATCTGAGGACTGATGCTGTCCTGGAATGTTTCCCACTTGGCAGTGGAGCTGTTTTCCCTGCACACACGTGGATGCGCATCCTGAATCCCACGGCTTGCATCCCATAGCCCACTTTCTGCATCCCACATCTCACCTACTTTATTCCACCACCTGCACACACGCAGGCAGCGATGGGTAGGAGCTGGAATTGCTGGGATTTGCCGGTGTTGCATCCTTGATGGAGTTTATCTGGTTAGGGAAGGGTGGGCTGGGCAGTGTCAGGCTCCTTCTTACTCCTCATAATCCAGAGCTTCCCTTTCCTCCTGGATCAAGGGGCAGTGACAACCAGCACTCAGCCTGCTGCAGGAAGCATCCCAAATCCCACATTCCACATCCCATCTCCTATTCCCCATATCCTGCATCCCAATTTTCACATCCCATTTGTCATGTCCTTTATCCCATATCCCACATCCAATTTTCTCTATCCTTGCATCCTGCACTCTATATCCCACCACCTGCATCTCACACCCGGTGTCCTGTGTCCTTGCATCCTGCATCCCACGTCCTTCATCCCGAATCCTGCATCCCACTACCTACATCCCACATCCAATGTCCTATATCCTTGCACGTGACATCCCATATCCTACATCCCAAACCCTGCATCCCATATCCTGAATCCCACTACCTGCATCCCACATCCGATGTCCTGTATCCTTGCAGCCTGCATCCCACCTCCTGTATCCCATATCCCTCCTCCTGCATCCCATACCCATATTCAGGATCCAGCTATCTGCATCCCAATTCCCATAGCACCAGCAGCACCCCTGGGTGATGCAAACCCAAGGAATTTGGGATAAAATCCCAGCTGTGGTCCTATTCATGTTATGCGAGGGGGGTTTCCATGTCCTGGCTTTCGGGAAGGACCTCACCTCCTGCTGAGTTTAGGGATGACATCAGTGGAACTGGGGGAAGGCAGAGAGCTGGAAAAAACTCCAGCCTTCAGGATGAGCCGTGCAGTGCCAAAGCCATGATCCCATGGCAGAGCTCTGTTCTACCAAGGTGATAAATGGAGATCAATTTATTTTATAGAAATGTATTTTTACATATAAAGCGAGCAGGGCAGTGTTTGGCTCCCAGGGATGCGGGAATATTGAGGAGGCAGCCGGGCACAGAGCATGGAAAGGAGGGAATGTGCAAAAATCCAACTCTGGCTGAAACAGAATGTAAAGATCCACTCGAGCCAAAAAATTCCAGCTCCAAACAGAGCCCAGGCACTGCTCACAGCAGCTCAGCCCCGAGCTCGGAGCCAAATCCAAGATTTTCTTTTGTCCAGGATTATTTTGGCTGAGATTCTAATTAATTCCTGCTTTTTAAGTGAACATTACCCCAGATTCCTCCACGCTCAGCAGCGCAACCCGCTTCCACCCAAGGACTGAACTCCAGGAGTGAAGTTCTCACCTTACAGAGATGTTGGGATTTCTGCGGAACACGGGAGCGGGTTTGGGACAAACCTGTTGGATGGGACCATCAACAACTGAGGAGGAAGGAGCGAGAGACACTTCGGAGATGCCGCATTGATTGGCTCCTTGTGGTTTTCCACCCATTTCCAGCGATCCCGGTAATTGCTGCTTGGAGGTGGCACAGAGCGCCCAGCAGCGGTTCAGGGAGGCTTTGCCAAGGGCTGTGACCGATCCCGAGCATCCATGGATAAGGTGCTCCAGGGTGCTGCTGTGTTTGGAGGTGAGCATCCCCCAAAATCACCCCTCTGCCCCATGGAAAACCAATAGGCTGGGAAGCTGCAGGAATTCCAGCCATTTCCCAGCCCAGCAATGCCCACGGGGCCTTCAATGGGCGAGTAAAGCTTGGAAATGGGGTTAAGGAGCTCTGCAGGAGGGGGACATGGAGGGGACCCCCAGGGCTTGTCCCCATTCCCCATCCCAAGTGGCAGGCAGCCCTTGGAGCATCCCTTTGGATGGGGCTGCTGTTTTCACCCCTGGAAAAGGCTGAGGATGGAGCTGAGGATGCAGGAGATGCCCAGGATGAGCAGAGGGACTGCAGATCCTCACAGGAGGGAGGGTGTGATGTCCTGAGGTCCTGCAACCCCATGCACACTCCAAAAAGCAGCAGGAAGATGGAGAAGGAGGCTCCAGCCCCACTCAGGGATCAGGAAAAATGAGGGAAAAGCTTTGAAACCAGGTCAGAGTGACCCCGAACGCCACACATCCTCCCGCAGCAGGCGTGGTGGCACCCGCAGATCTCCGCAGTCCTGCGGCACACGGGGACACACGACCCTGTCCTGCCACATCCTCATCCCAAAACATGTGCCAACCCCCTTGGAACACACACACAGTCCTGAAAATATTGCAGCCACCCCAAAAAATGCTGCAAACCCAAACAGGGACCACCCAGACACCCCCCCAGAGCCCGGGGTGCAGGGGGGGGGCTCAGCCCCAAAAAGGAGACGAGTCATAGACCAGCCAAATCTGGGCTTAAACCACTTTAGTTTTTATTATTTATTCAGCAAAGCCAAATCCCAGAAAGCCAGGAGCTTCAGGAGTCTGGAGAAAGTCAGGATGATGGGGCAGAAGGGTGCAATTCCACCCCCAAATCTCCCCAAAAAAATGAGGAATGGGGTCCCCCATGGAGGACCAAGGTTAATGGGTGGCAGCAACACCTTGTGTCCTGCTCCAGCTATTAGGGGATTTCCAAGAGGGTTTGGGAAAAAAAAATCAGTGGGTAACTAAAAAAATAAATCACAGTGGTGCAAGGAATTGGGGATCCCTTCGGGATGAAGAGGAAGGGATAATACCGGGATCACCAAAATAATCCAGGATCTTTCCCAGGTTGTTGCATCCCAAAAATGAAATCTATAAATCAAAAAGGAGGAGACAAAGGGGAAAAGTGGGAATTGCTGCCTTTGCTCTGCCATGGAAGTGGGGAAAGGATTCCGGAGCGGGAGGAAAGCGCCGTCACCCCACGGGCACCGCGCTGGGTGCTGGGGTGACACACCATGGGACAGCGCTCCCACAAAACCCCACAGAGCCCCCAGAGTCAGCTCTGCTTCTCCAACCAGCCCCAGTGCAGGTGGGAAAAGGGGCTGTGACCACCAGGATGTGCCCACCAGGAATGTGGACCATGGGAAGATCCAGGAGTGAGAATTTAGATGGTGGGGACTGAGATCCCTGGGCTGGTTTGGGGAAGGCACCAGCCCCAAACACTTTTCCTCCCCAAATTCTCGTTATTTGATCACAACCAGGCAGGTGGACATGTTCTCTCCCCAACCCCCCCCCCCCAAAAAAAAAAACCCATGCCAAGAGAAGGGGAAATTGGGAGGAAAATTAGGGAATAACCCACCAGGAAGCTGTGATTCACCTCCGAAATATTTGAGGACGCGATGTCCCGCGAGCGGCTGCGCGGGTTAATTTCATTTAGAGCCAGGTTTGCAAAGTTTCCCTGGATCTAAATAAATAAAGGAATAAGGGGTGAATCCCCCACCTTCCAAACCTCCCTTTTTGTCCAGCCCTGGGACAAATGTCCCTCTTTGCATCCCAGCTCCCATCCCAAAATCCAAGTGTGATATTGAGCCGAGCTCAGGCTGCTCAAAAACCCTCTGGCCACAAAATAAGACACCAGAAAGACAGAAAAAGATGAAGAAAAAGGGGAGTGAGGTTTGGGGGTGCAGAAAAGGTAAGACCAGAGGGTTGTGGGGTCACAGGCACCCCACAAATCCCGGGAAAAGCTGCGGGGTTACATGAGCACGGCAGAGATTTATGGAAGCGGCAGGAGGGAACACGCCACAGCCTGGGGACCTGCCACGGCTGAGCCTGGGCAAAAATATAGCACTGAAAATACACCCAAATATTAAAGAATTACATTAAATGCCCCAAAAAATATGTTGGACCAAGGATTGTGTTGGAATTTGTCCCGTTGAGTCCAGGAAAAGCCTCAGCTGCACTCAGGGTTTGCGGCAAAGGGAAAAATACCCTTAAAAACAGTCCCCAAAACCCCCAAGATCTCAGTAAAAAACCAACTCAAAAGCTTGGATTAGGGAAGGTGTGGGCTTGGTTTGTTAAGGGGGTTTTTTAACCCTTTTTTAAATTAAAAATTCAAGAGGGAGAAGCCAAAAGAGGAAAGAAAAAATATTTATTACCGTTGAAAATCAAGCCAGCGGCTCGTCGGGACGATGTCGGACAAGCTGGGACCGAACTGGATCCAGTGACTTTCCAGCAGCTGCAGGGATGAAGGTCTCCAGGACCCTCCAGCCGGGAAAGAAAACCAAAACCACCCAGAACCCGGCTGGAAAAAAACAAAAAAAAAAAAAGGCAGGAAAAGTGAAAAGCCAGAGTTCAATGGGGCAGAGGCAACGCTGAACACGGGACTTATCTCAGCGGGAGCTCGGAGAAGGTTTTGCATCAGCACCGGGAATCAAAGGGAAGAATAAACAACCCCCAAACAAAACCCCGATGTTGCGGGACCCCCCAAAGTCGAGAGAAAACCCGACCCAGGCTCTAGTTGAATATAAGTTTTTATCTTGATGCAACATCATTAAAACCGTCACAAATCGAAACAACAGGTCGTTAAAAACGCTTCGCACGATCAGTCCCTAAAATGCACCAGGCTCCCAAGCTCGCTTTGTCCGCAGGACCCTTTTGTTTCCCCCCCCCCCAAAATTTGTTTTTTTTAATGTGGTTTTTTTCTCCTTTTTTAAATAAGCAACTCGTTTAAAAAAAAAAACAAAAACAAAACAAAACAAACCCGCCCCGCTCCTCCGCGCAGGATCGGTCCTGCTTTTGCTCCAACAATTGCACGAATTCTTAATCCTCTTTTTTTCCTCTTGTTTCCACAACAAACAATGTGCATTTTCTTGCCGTCTTTTTCTTTTTTTTCTCCAAACACCGAGGTTAAAATAAGATTTTTCCGTTTCCCGAGGGTTAATAAATAAATCTGGTGCATAGTGAGATAGCAGCCAACCGTTTGCAGTCCATATATTACTATATTGCCTTTCAGGTCACCCTAAAATTGTTACCTCTTCCCCTCCCTCCCCTCCCCACTATTTTTAAGAGCATAGATAATTTTAAATCTCTATAAAACAGTATTATTTCACCCAATCGATTCCTGTATATAGTGCATTCGGCTTCTTCCCAACATCATTAAATTAACTCGGATATTATTTGCATGCTATTACATACAAACTTTTAAGACTCGTGTATTTTTTTTCTCTTTTCTAAAGGATTTTAGGGTTTTTTTGTTGATTTTTTTTGTTCGTTTTCTTTTTCTCGTAAATCACCAAGCAAAATATAGGCTCAAGGGAAAAAAAAAAAGAAAAGAAAAAAAAAAGGCAAAAACGAACTAATTTTCTACATATTTACAAGGGTGAATAAGTTAAATGTGGCTCAGGTTTGCCGGCCGGGAATGGGGGGTGGGCGGAGGGGCCGGGCAGGGCGCAGCGCTGCCGGGGACCCCCCCGGCCGATCCATGGGAACCCCTCGAAGAATAAAAATCCAAGTGGAGGGGAAAACCCGCAGGAAAAGGTGGGGAGAAGCCACCTGGATGGCGCTGATGCTCCCGGGAAGGGGGGCGGGTGGCCGTACACGTCCCGCATGCAGGGCTGCCCCCCACTCCCCCACCCCGGGACCCCCCACCCCGAGTCCCGATGGGTGGGTGCGTGGTGGGAGAGAGGGAGTGAGTTCAACTTCCCCTTCCCAAAATTTCAGTGGGGACCTCATAATATTAATTTTTTTTTCTTTCTTTTTTAATATAAGCGGCGGGTTTGCTCTCCCCCCGCATGAGGAAAAACCAAAAAAAGGGGAGCCCACCCCATCCCACCAGCCCGGCTCACATGAAGAAGTCAGCGGTGGCTTTCGGGGCGGCGGATGGGGAGGGCTCCCTCGGGAAGCCCCGGCCGGCCAACTTCTCATATTTTTCTTTGTACAGATCCCTTTCCTTGGCCAAGCGGGTCACCTCCTGCTTGAGCTGCTCCACCTGGCTCTGCAGTTGGCATTTCTCGTTCTCCAAGATGTGCCGTTGCTGGACCCGCTTGTAGCGGCAGGATTGAGCGTAGCCCCGGTTCTTCAAGGTCCTCCTCTTCTGCTTGAGGCGGATCACCTCCTCCTTGCTGAAGCCCCGCAGCTGCCGGTTCAGCTCCCGCACGGACATACTCACCAGCTGATCGTCGGAGAACCGGTCCTCCAGGCGTAGGTGGTGATGATGATGATGGTGATGGCCGGGATGGTGATGGGCGGCCGGCGGCAGCTCCTCACCCCCGAAGGGCTGAGGTCGGAAGGGCTCGTAGCCTTGGTGGTGATGATGATGATGGTGAGGGGCACCGATCAACGCCTCCACCGCGTCCTCCGGCGTCAGGTTGAGAGCTTCGGGGTTGAGGTGATGCTGGTAACCCGACATCCAGTACAGCTCCTCCAGCTGCTGTTTGGAGCCCAGGGAAGCGGCGGTGGTGGCCGGGGGGCCGGGGGCCGGTTGCCCACCGGGGCTGGGAGCGCAGAAGCTGGGCGAGGAAGGCACGGAGGAGCAGGGCGTGCTGAGCGGGGTGGACGACAGGGACCCGGCGGGCAGACGGTGGCACAGCCGCTCCGCCTCCGCCGGCTCCTTCTTCACCTCGAACTTCATCAGGTCGAAATCGTTCACGTACTCGATGGCGAGGGGGCTCGTGGGCAGCTCCGCGCTCATGGCCAGCTCCGAGGCCATCTCAGTCCATGGAGGGACCGGGGGGGGAGCCCCCGGGCACCGCCGCTCACCGAGGGTCCCGCGGGCTCCGGGAGCCTCCTCCGAACGGGCTCCGGCGCAAGCGGCTGCCCCGACCGGGCTCCGGGACCCTCTGCCGGGGCTTTACCGTGGGGTTCAGGGGGGCTCCGGGACCCTCGGACGGAGATCTACTGCCGGGCTCCGGGACCGTCCCGTGGGGCTCCGCTGCAGGGCTCACACGGGATACGGGAAGAGCCGACGGGACTTTGCGGTGGGATTCAGCCAGGCTACGGGACCTTTTGGCGGAGCTCTGCGGTGGCGTTCAGCGGAGCTCCGGGACGCTCCGACCGTGATCCGCTGCGGGGCTCAGCCGCGCTCCGGGACGCTCCGATGGGACTTTGCGGGGAGGTTCGGCGGCGTCCAGGATGGGGCTCCGCTGCGGGGCTCAGCCGGGCTCCGGGACTCTCCACCGGAGCTCTGCTGCGGGGCTCAGCCGGGCTCCGGGACTCTCCGCCGGGGCTCTGCAGCGGGGCTCAGCCGGGCTCCGGTGCTCGCCTCCGACGGGACTTTGCGGTGCGGTTCAGCCGGGCTCCGGAACGGGGCTCCGGGATCCCCAGCCGGGGCTCCGCTGCGGGCTGCGGGGCAGCCACCTCTCTCCGTCGGGGCTCCGCTCCGCAGCCGACCTCCGCTGCTGGGCTTCGGGACCCTCCTCTTGCCGCCACGGCTCTGCGCTCGGGCCGGGCGGGCTCCGCCGCTGCCTGCGGCCGGTCCCCAATGGCGAGGAGCGGGCAGCGCCCTGCCCGCCCCTTCCTGCCTCCCCTGGCACCTGCCCCGGCCCCACCTCCCCGGGCTCCGAGCCTTCTCCTGCCTCCTCCTCCTCCCGCCGGGACACGGCGCCCTGGGGGCGGGGGCCGCTCCCCTGCCCGCCCCTACCCGCGACCGGCGCCGCCGCCGCCGGGCGCTCAATGGAACTCGCCGATTTTTATACGGGGAAAACGAGGCACGGCCCCTCCCACCGAGGCCGGGCTAAGATCTTCCAGCCTATCAGCACCCCGAGAGCCCGCTCGGATTTGCATATCCCCATGGCAACGCCCCCAGGGCAGCTGTCAATCTCCGGAGAAGGGGGAGATGTTCCGGGTACCCTCTGGACCCTCTCGGCTCCCGCATCCCGATGTGTGGCTTCATCTGCCACCCACCACCCGGAGCTGAGCGTGGAGTGGGGAAAAACAGGCAAAAAATCCTAATTTCATACTCCCCCAAAATGGGAAATATCAAAAAAAAAAAAGATTATTGAGCCTAAATCGGGTTTGGTGCCACCTCGCTGAGGGATCACAGCGTCCCACTGGATGGCATTGGGGCGCAGCCCCTTCCCCACCTCAGGAACAGCCCAGGAGCCTTCCCAAAGCACTTCCATCCTTTCAGAAAGTCAAATAAATATAATTTTGGGAATTTTCAGGCTTTCCCATAAGCTGTTGGTGGTCAGGGAGCAGCCATGTGCTCCAGTGCTGCCTCGGGTTTCAGAGGTGACATCCACACCTGGCACAGGTGACATCCACACCTGGCACATGACTGGGAATGTCACCAGCTGGAGAACCAGGACCATCATCCCAGCACCTGGAAAAGGTGTCACTGGAGCCGAGTGGCAGCTGGTCAGGGAGTTTTGGGGGTGCTCACCCCACCCCTGGATGAGGCCCTGGCTGGGATGCGGCCTCATTGCTCCATCTGCCACCTCATGGCTGCTGCAGCCTGGGAGGAACAGGACAGGGAAACTGAGGCACGGGGCAGTCAGCATGGAGCTGTCCCACTTAATTCCAAGGGATGAGCAGCTTCATCCCACTGAGGTTGGCAACACCCACCCACTCATCCCCTCAGGGTCCAGGATTGTCTCTGTCACCCGCAGGATGCACCCTGGGTCCCGCTGCATCCCAGCCCGGCTGCATCCCACCCTACTGCATCCCACAGGCAGCTCCTTGGGATGTGGCGGGTGACATTCCCCTCATCCAGCCAGTGGCTTCTTGGGGACTTGGGGACAGGGGACACTGCCCTCCACAGCTGCTAATTGATCCTTGAGACATAGGGTCAAATTAATGTAAAAAAGGTGTTTTTTGAGCATGAAAACCTTTATCCTGCTGCAACCCCAGCAGTTAAAATCCCACATTATTGCTTTTGCTGGATCTTGCCTCTGGGGAGGGTCCATCTTTCTCCTGCTAATTGAGTCAGGGCAGGGGAGGGGTATTTATTCCCCCTGGGAAGGGTCATGGATGCAGGTAAAGCCCTAAACATGACCCCCATTCCCTGGTGATCCTGGCTGTTATCCCATATTGGACACAGATATTCCCCCTTGGAGACCCCAAACTTGAGCACGACTTGAGGGAGGAGGCAAAGAAGTGGACAACAAAAAAACCCCTTTTTGGGGGGTGGTTTTAACCCTTTTTCCTTCATTGTGTGACCCTAAATCCATCACCATCCCACCTGTGCAGCGGGATATTGGGATCCTGCACTGGGAAAAGACGGGGTGCCACCTCCCTGGCCCTGGCACCGCGTTCCTCCCCAAAGCTGCTCCTCCTTGGGGGCACCCGGCCCCCACCAGCAGCTGCCACCCACGCTGGGACAGGAGCCACCAAGGGATTAGGACCGGGCCGGGCTCCAACGGGGCCGTGGCTCCCCCGCGACACCCCCGGGGGTATTTTTAGGAAATGCCCATGGCATGTCCCCAACCCTCCCCACCGCGCCGGGCCCGTCAGCTAAGTTTACTCACAGGCGGTCAAGTGACATAACCAGGTTGGTGGCCTCGGGATGGTGGCGGGATGGCGTCACCTTTCCCTTTTAGAGCTCGTGTGCCCCATCACCCCCTGGAGCAGGGCTGGGTGCCCACCTGGGGCTGCCTCAGTTTCCCTGGTTGGCACACGGCTCCCAGTTGGGGTGTTGGTGGCTTGGGGACAGTGACCTCACCCCATGGGAGGGTGGTGTCCACCACGATGCACCCCACGGAAAGACGGTGGGACCATCTCGGTGATGCTCCGCCAGCATCTGCCCCGTGACCCGGTGTTGCTGCAGGGTCAGGAATTTGGGGGAGGGAGGGAAAATGACATGGAGGGGCTGGGAGGAGGATGAGGAGGAGAAGGTGGAGAAGGAGGAGGGCAAGGAACAGCCACCCTGATGACAGGCAGAAAACTGATCCTGACGGGTGACGTTCACTCGGCACCTGCTTCCCCGGCAGGGGACCAAGAGCGGTGCCAGCAGCACCCGCCGCAGGAAGGTTTTCCGGGAAATGTTTACGGAGCACTCCAGAAACTCCACCCCGTGCCAACCTTCCCGCCGTGGCACCCCCAGGGAATGTCCTTGCCGGGTCCCCGAGCCCAACCGTGCACCCCGGCTTCACAGAGAGGATGGATAAATCCCATCGGAGCCCTCAGATGAGGGATTGAGGGTGTTGGAGACAGAGGGAGAACCCACCGGAGTTCAGTTCACCCTCTCCAGGGGCCGCGTTTATCCCTGCTTGGAAATTAATCACCCCCCAAGCAGAGCTTTAACGACAGGCGGCTGGAAATTCCAATCCTCCCCGGGAAGGGAGCAGCGGTGCCGGTGGGCAGCGGAGCCACGGCTCGGAGAGGAGCTGCTCATTGCCTCGTTTAATTAGTGCAGCACAGGGATTATCCTCGTTAGGGATCCATGGGAAAACCAAAGCTCCCGGCCACCACTGGCCATCCCCGAGGATTCACAGCAGCACCGTCTCCTCCAGGGTGGTTTTTAGGGAATTTAGCCGGGTTTTTTTAGGAAACCGCCACGTGAAGAAACATCGTTTCTGGGTAAAAAGTTTTAATAATTAAAAAACCCAAGGATTTAGGGATCGGAGTGACTCCTCCACTGGATCTGGATGGATATTTGATGGGATGTTCACGCACTGCTGAAAAAAGAGGAAAGCCACAGGGAGGCTCCTCCATCCCAGGGGAGGAAACTCTTTATTTACATATCAAAACACAGGAGTTAACAAAAGACATTTTAATACCAACGAAAACCACGATGTTTTTATTAAAAATCAACTCGTTGGACACACCCTGGGGCACAAGTGACATCCTGGGGTGGGGACCCGCTGGTCCTCCAGCGCCTGGGGGGTGTTGTGGATTTGGGATGGTGACAAAACCCCTCCATGGGGGTCACTTGGGGAAGGGAAACCCCGTGTGTGGACCTGTTTGGGGGGCGAAGCCATCTCCTGTTGGCATTTCCCACCCCATCTCTGATCACACCTGGATGCTGCATCCTCAGGGAGCCCCAGTTCTTCCCAAATCCCTACTGATGCCTCTTCCCCGCGGGATTTTGCCTGAGGGGCAGTGGATGAGCAAATCCCACCACCCCACGTGCCTGCCCCAGCTCTCGGCACCTCTTGGCAATGGGAGCTGTTCCCAAAATCTTATCTGTGTGGGGGAACAGCACCTGCCACCACAAAATCCCTTGGAAATTGTACCTATGGATGCAAAACCCCATTGTTCCAGTGGCATAATGCTCTCCCTTCACTCTGCTCCTGCTTGGATTTGGAGAGTCCCAAAAAACCCCAAACCCCCACTGGGATAGGGAGAGGTGGGGGTCGGGTGCAACCGGGCCATGGGAGTCCCCGAAACGCAGAGTGTGAGCTCAGCACTGCTCCCAACACATTTCCACAAGGGATGATCTCAGCTCCAAGAAATCTCCTCCCAAAAGCAAGGGGATGGAGCAGGATGGGCTCTTGGAATGGCAGGATCAGGGTTGTGGGGGCTTTACACCCTTTACATCCCAGCACGGTGACTTGTCCCCAGTACATCCTGACCTGGATGTGGGAATGTCACCTGATGGCGTTAAACCACCTCAGGTCCCCCTATCACCTCGTGGCCAGGACAGCACCGGAGGATGGATGCGGATGGGAAGCTCTTCCCAGCCCCACGAGCATCCAAAGAGGTGGCAGGATTTGCCTTCAACAAACCAGCTGAAAAGGTCATTTATTGGTCAATTCAAAGTTTCCAAACAAAGCTGCTTCCCTGCAGGAATGAGTGGTGTATTCCCACGCTGCCACACGACTCCGCGTCCAAATGACGTCCCAAGAAAAGCAAGAGGAGGAGGGGGTGCCATGCCTGGACATGGCATCCTGAGGTAGGTGCCAGGTCGTTCCCTGGCTCTCCGGTTCCTGAGCTGGTCCTTGGCTGCCACAGGATCGGGATTGACTCACAGCCGGGGCTTGATCTGCAGCCGTTTGCCTGGAGGGAGGAAAGGGAATGGTGATGGTGGGAAGGGGGGGGACACAGCTGGATGCTCCCAGGCTTCTCCTTGCCTGGTCATGGGAAGGGGTTAAGGCGCTGGGGATGGGCACTGGGAAACCGGGAATGTGGCAGCACCCACTGGACTCACCTCTGCCACCCGCCACACGGGGGTTCTCGGAATCCTGCAGGGATGATCTTGGCAAAATCCTCCTTCGTTTGGTGTTGCCTGGGAAGGAAAGGAAGAAAAGAGGAGAAAGTCACTGAGGTTGGCTCGAGTCACCTTGGACATCCCTTGGAATGCAGGTGTAGGAGTGTCCTAAGTTTCTCTTCTGTTTCACATCGCCCTTAGCCATGTCAAGGACGGAGGTGGCTCATTCCCCAAATCCCTGAGCATCCTTAGCTCCCTACAAGTGGCACTCAGAGGTCACTTCCTACCACAGAGCAACGAATCTGCTGCAAAATTCCAACTTATGGGTGAAAAAGAGAATTAAAAAGGATCCAAATCTTCCCACTGGAGCACCAGGTGGACACCAGGACCTGCTTTGGCGTGGGATGAAGGCAGAAAGAGCTGAGCACCAGCAATCATCCCGCCAAGCAGCCCCAGCATCCCTTTAGGATGTTCCAGGTGATGTCTTCTGCTTGCTGGAACACGGTGCTTCCTCCAAAGAGGGTTCTGGATGCTCATGTAGAGCCAAAACTCCATGAAGTGCCTCTGGGATGTGACCTTCTTGTAGGACAAGTCCAGGATCATCCCATGGACCAAGGCAGACAGAGTGAAATCCTTCTCCATTTCAACCACAACGTTGGAAGCACCTTTCTGCAGGTTCTCCTATTTTCCCTCTCCAAAGGGTTTGGAGAGGTGGTTATGGGGTTCCACCTACCAGAGGGATGGGTGGGAAGGAAAGTGGTGGCTACTTGGCCGCCAAGATGAACAAGGATGGGACAAAAAGGAGGTTTCCCAGGAAAAAAAGGACCCACAGCTTGTTGAATGATGAGGTTTAGTGGGAAAAGTCCCCCTTCACTTGGGATTAATGGAGGTGGAGAAGGTCATGGAGAAGATGGAGGGAATCCAGCCCAAACTCTCTCCAGATGTTCCCCGTGTTCCTTCAAAATTCCGCATGGCACATCCCAAACTATGAACCCAACATGGAGGTGGGACCAAGGACACCTTCAAGCAGCCCTGAGAGCCCAAAAAATAAAATTTTTGGGACAAGGGAGGCAGGCCAGGTGAGGACCCAACAACGGGGAGTCTCCAAGAGTTTTCCTTCACTTTTCAACTCGGATAAACAAACTTGCTGGGAGTCGAAGCCGCGCTGGCAGTGATTCATCGCTCCCGAGTTAATTTATGGAAAATAAAGAGGGCTCATTTAGCACCTTTCCACCCTTAATATAACTCCCATACATCAGCGGGATGCACGGCAGACACGGCGGATCCGGATATTCCTCACCAGCAACGCAGCCAAATCCGGCTTTTGGGAACAGTGACATGGAGAGAAATACCCATCACGTCCCCACCCTCCCAGTTTTTCCCTTTGGCATCCAGCCAGGTGGTTTTTCCAGCCTGGGATTTTCAAACTCCATCCTGGTTGCTGGAATGAGGGTCCAGAGAGCGGCTGGTTGTCACCTCAAGGGGTCGAAATCAGCATCTCCACGTTCCTGCCCCACCAGAACATGGTGTCAGTTCCATAGGAATGGTGGGAACAGCTCAATTCCCTTTGGATGAGCCAGAGAAAGCTTCCTTACCTGATATCTGTGAGGCAGCTCAAAGCAAACATGATTACAGGAGTAGAAATACAGATTTTTTTTTTTTTTTTAAGGAAAAAAAAAGGTGATTTTTAAATCAACCGTAATTAACTTCCTGACTTTGGTACGGACTGCACAGAGCCAAGATACTTCCAGGGCATCCATGCTTGATTTCCAGCAGATTCCTCAAAAAAATCGAGGCAGGAATGAGAAAATAAAACCAAAATAACCAAAACAGGTTGCGAGAGGGCTAAACCAGTTCAGTTTCTTCCCTTGGATGGAGGGAGATGGAGGAAGGATGGCGCAGCCAACGGGAGAACACCACATCCCAAAAAAACCCAAGGAGGGAAAACGTGGATCAAACGGGGGTGTCACTTCACCCAACCCCAGCAAAGGAAAAGATATTTTTCCAGTTTTGTGCTTGGGAGATCCTGCAAATGGCGTGATCAATCTTGGGTCGCATCTCCAGCTCCTTCACTCTCTCCCCCCGCCGCCTTTCCCGGCATTCCGAGAGCGGCGCAATCCATCTTCCAAGGAACCAGGTATATAATTTCTAGTTAGCGAAAGCAACCCCTTTTTCATTCCGATGATTGAACAGCTTCCAAAGGAGAAGAACCGAGGCCGGATCACGAGCTTTCCATCGAAAACCAGGCGGTTTTTGCTGAGCTTGTCAGGCTCGTCGGAGAATTAGGACTTCCAACACTCTTCCTCCTGATGGAAATCAACATTTATTTTGCCTAAGCCTAAGAAGGTGTCAGGCAGACGGAGAAACTTGCCACTCTTCTCCAGGAAAAAAGAGGGAAAAGAAGGAAATCTAATAGAAATATATTATCAAGTCCGAGGAGTGGACAGTGCAGTAAATCACACTTCAGGTGGCACCATTAGATTTTTCAATAAAACCTGGTTTTCCCCCAGCCGGAGCCGAGCGGCTCCAGCTGCATCCGACAGAGAAGTTAAAACCAAATTTGTTTCATCCAGATGCTGATCCGAGAGGGACTGAAAGGGATTTCAAGGTGGGGAATCCTCTCGGATGAAGGGTGAAAGGAGGTGGGTCTGGGCCTGGGCCCCAAATCCTCTCCCTGCTCATCATTCCTGATCCACAAATTGGGCTTCTCCACAAGGTGGGGAGGTGGAAGGCAGCCGGAGATGCCCCACATCAGGGGTGGAAGATTCCCAAGCCCCAAAGCAACAGGATGCAGAGAAAGAAAACTCCCTTGTAGCTTTCCAAACTTTACCATGCAGCAGGAGAAAAAGCTGGAATTTTTGTTGGTTTCTCTTCCTGAACAACCTCCAGCCTGATGGGATGTTTGGTCTCCATCATTCTCCTGATGCCACCAAAGGGTTTCATCCTGTCCCGCATCTTCCTCCAGGAAGGCTCGGAGCACCGAGATCCATCCCAGCATTTTCCTGCTGGATGCTCAAGGTTTAACACCATGAGGAGAAATTCCCTCCAAACACACTTTTCCTCCTCATTCCCAAAGGAAAAATATCCCTTAACCCTTTCCAGGACACCTTAGGGGAGTCCAGAGGCTGAGTCTGCCTTGGAAAGGTCTTTTCCTTTCATAGCCAAAGTGCTCCTGGAGAATCTTGGGCTGGGAGATGCCTTTTTTAATATATTAAAATTATCATTATTATTATTATTATTATTATTACTATTATTATTAATCCAAACTTAACAATAAAAGATGGGGTGGAAAGCCCAGCGGCAAGGGCTACATCCCAGAATTTTCCACAAACGATTTTTCATATGGAAAATTGGATCTCCTTGGTTCCATCCGGCACTAAATCCATGTGGTGACAACCTGCACTAAAAACTCATCCTGCTGCTGTTCCACCCAAATCTTCTGCCACAGGTGGATGAGACCCTAAAAACTGAGTCTAAATATCCTGGTGGAAGGTGTCCCTTGGGAATTAGATGGTCCTTAAGGTCCCTTCCAACCCAAATCATTCTAGGATTCCATGAAAAAATACGCAAAAAACTAATATGGAAGAAGATTTCAGTGCTGGCAAAAGAACAAGACTTGGCAGGTCCTAAATTGGACACTTTGGAATGAGGAAATTAAATCCCAGCAAAGTTTCTGACTTTTGGAGCTTCTGAGAGCCACCAAGACATGAGAAGATCCAACCCCAGCCTCCAACAACACCTGGGCCAACTGTGGCACCACAAAGGCTGAAGGTATCCCAAGCCTAAAGGTGCCTGGTGGATGCAGGGGATGGAGATGGAAGGATCACAGAATCATTAAGGTTGGAAAAGACCTCCAAGATCATCGAGTCCAACTTGTGACCGATCCCCACCATGTCACCAGACCAGAGCCCTGAGTGCCGCATCCAGTCGTTCCTTGGACGCCTCCAGGGATGGGGACTCCACCACCTCCCGGGGCAGCCCCTTCCAATGCCTGACAACTCCTTCCATGAAGAAATTTTTCCTGATGTTCAACTTGAACCTCCCCTGGTGCAACTTCAGGCCGTTTCCTCTTGTCCTGTCCCTTGTTCCCTGGGAGCAGAGTCCAACCGCCACAAGGCTCCACCTCCTGTCAGGGAGTTGTGGAGAGTGAGAAGGTCCCCCTGGAGCCTCCTTTTCTCCAGGCTAAAATTGATGGAGAGACGGAGGCAACTCATGAGTCATTGCTGCAGAGGTATGGGCAAGATCCACCAGAACCCTGCCCAGGGAAGTTGTGGCTGCCCCATCCCTGGAAGTGTCCAAGGCCAAGTTGGATGGGGCTTGGAGCAACCTAGGAGAGTGGAAGATGTCCCTGCCCATGACAGGGGGTAGGAACGAGACGGTCTTTAAGGTCCCTTCCAATCCAAATCACTCTGGGATTCATTGAAATCCCCCTGGTGACATCCACCAGCACCCATGGCCAACACCCCAGGTGTATGAAACCAATCTAAACCTCCCTCACTACAGAGACCCCACCAAAAAAGCCTCTGACCCATAAGGACCTGTTGACTCAGGAGTAGATAGAATTGCTAATGATCCAAATTAATCTGGCCTGCTAACAGGATTCAATGGATCCATGTAGTCCTGCTCAAGGGATGGGTGCAGCTCGATAGATTTTTGAATTAGCAAATACAATTTGCTAAGTTATTATCCAAATTTTATCCAAATGATTAGAGCGTCATTAATGGCTTGATGAAAGAATTCTGATCCTCTCGAACTAAACTCTCCCTCTGTGTGTTTTCCAGGATGCTGGCGAGGGAAGCATCCACCTACGGTGGGACAACATGGCCAAGGCAAGGAGGAGATCCAGATGAGAAGAGGAGCATCCCATCATCACCTGCCAGGTGCATTTTCACTCCCTTCGTTACAAGAAGATCTGCCAGGTGCCAGGAGAAGAGTTGGGAAGGTGCCACCAAGGTCGAAGCTGCCCCAGAGTCCTTCTGGGGCTCCTGAGTTCTGAGTTCATGGATCCCATCAGGAAGAATGATGGAGATTTCCTGCTCCCTCTCTGGATCCTCATCATTTATCCTATAGGAGCAGAAGACCTCAGGGGAAGGCAGTGGTGGGAAGGTTGATTTAAGGACAAGGTCCATCAAAGAGACTTCTAACTCCTTTTTCCTGCCCTTCCTCTCCTTAGCTTGTCCTTGTCCTCTGCTGAGGATCTGGGAGGTTGTTTAACTCCCCTGAGCTCTCACCCTAACCACCAAAGTGCCTTCACCTCCTCCAGTTCTCCTATGAGGTTCTGTGTTCTATGGGACACATCCCCAGCCTCGTGTCCTTGACTTCTCAGCCATCAGACACGATGAGCTGGACCATGTTGTTGAGGTTGGACATGTTCACCCAGAAGGTTGGTCTTGACTTCCCAAGTCCCTTCCATCCTATGATCCTAAGGGCTGGACTCGGACCTGGAAATGGCCCGGGGATCCAGGGGAAGGGATGACTGTGGAGAGGACATCATGCACACACTGGTGGCATCTCCATGGGGATTGGAGCCCTTATCAGATGGTCCACTGACCTGGCTTCACAGCTTCCTGAGCTCCTGTGGGCATCCAGCAGGGATGGGACAAGTCAAGGAGTTATGGCCACCCTTTGGGTGACGCACCAAGACCTTCAAGCAGATTCCCTAAAAACTGGGATGCTTGGGAAAGAGCTTATCCAGCACCTAGACAAACTCTGGGAAAGAGAGATCCATCCCAGTGGCCAACTCTTCAAGAGAGGCCTGACCACAACTGGCCAAGATCTTTTCCAAAAAGAGGCAACAAGCCCCACCAGGAAGGCCAAGGTGTCTGCTCCCCACTCAAGATCCTCAGAGAAGTCCAAGGTGGCTCAGATGCCTCCTGAAGGTAACTTGGATGTAAGAGACAGAAGTGGGAGGGGGAAAGTTCTGCCTGGAGAAGAGAAGATAATTGGGAATTGCTGTCTTCAGCCTCCTGTCTTCAACTGTGCTTAAAGAATCGCCGTCGTGGTTGGAGATTGACAGAAAGACATGGACATACTG
The DNA here is from genome assembly GCA_013398115.1 of Falcunculus frontatus. NCBI lineage: Eukaryota > Metazoa > Chordata > Aves > Passeriformes > Falcunculus > Falcunculus frontatus. The sequence goes on from VZRV01006167.1 coordinate 423,496, forward strand.
GAACAAGTTCAGTGGATGCCACCAAGATGGATGGGGCTAGAACACAGGATCATGAAATCATGGAATGGTTTGGCTTGGAAAGGACCTTCAAGATCACCTCACTCCATCCCCTGCCAGGGAGGGAACGTCTGAAGTGGAAAGCAGGGACACCTTCCACTATATCCCAGGTTGCTCCAAGCCCCTTCCAACCTAGCCTTGGACACTTCCAGGGATGGGGTATCCACAACTTCTCTGGAAAACCTGTGCCAGGGCCTCACCACCCTGGAGATGGAGATGAGACCATACAGAGAAACCAATTCCCTGTATTTTATCCCCATTTCTTCCTCCTAAGAGGAACAAACTGCACCAAGTCCTGCTGGGGTCAAAGCTGACAGTGATGCCAGCTCCTGTTATCCCAGGACAACCCCCTTGAGTCCAAGCCCTCCATCCCCAACCACGCAGATGCTTCCTGGAAAGCTCCAGGGCATCTTCTGCCACCGACTCGCACCGATCAAAGGCTTGGTTACCTCACCTGGCTGCCAAAAAAAGTTCTGGATCAAAGCTCTGGTGGCAGAAGAAACACTGAAGGAGATGCTGAAGGTGATGAAGATGCTGAAGGTGATGAAGATCCCACAGGACCCAAGGAGGACTGGCCACATCTACATGGAGGGCAACAGCAACAGCTTTCTCCTAAATTAAATTGGGGTTGTGCACAACCAGGAGTTGGACTTGTGAGTCCCTTCCAATTTGGATATTCTCTGATACCTGGAGCTGGGAATGGTTGGATCAGGACCCTCCACCAAGGGGGGCAGTGGCAGTTCTGTGCCCTGCTGGGGTCATCTCTCAACCACGGCGAGGAAAGAGGCGAAAATCCGCATTCCCAAACTTATCCCTCCAGAACTGGAAGCTGTAAACAAACCCAGAAGCCGCCGCCGCACCTCCCCGAATTCCTCGGAAGCTGAGGCGGTTGAGCGTGCTCAGCGGAGCCGTTAAAAAAGACTGGAGCGAGCATCTTCCATTAACGTTACGACCGTGAAATATGACAATAAAATGACGGCCGTATGGTCCCAAATTTGCAGCCCGCCGAGCTGCTCGGGGTTTATCGTCACTCAAACGTGCAGAGAGCTGTAAAATGTTTACAGAAAGGGTCGTTTGCGGCTATAAAATCCTCTTTTCTCTCCTAAACAAGGCTGAGCGGAGCCATTTACAAAGCCCGGAATGTTCATCGGGGGAGAGGGGAACATCTGTTCTCTCCAGGAGTTTGCAGTGATCTTCTCGAACAAATTAACTAAAATGGGTGCTTTCTAATTAAATTAGCACTCGATTGGAATGGTTTGCATTGGTGCAATTAGCGCAGGGAGGCCAGTTAGGCTCCAGCACAGGCGATTTAACTGGAAGGTGAAATATGGAAAAGCCCATTACCTGGAAAACGCGAGTCGGAGGGGTAGGGAAGCCTGTTCTCCCTCTGGCTCCGTGCTCCTGAGTGGATAACACAAGGTGAAGGATGGGATGCCACCAAACTCACCCTTCCCATTCGGGATGCTCACCTGGGAGCGCTTGGCTCTCCCTGTGCCGCAGGGATCGGCTTTTTGAAGGATGCTTGGAAAGCACCGGCGCCCTCAAATTACAGAATCCCAGAATCATTTAAGTTGGAAAAGACCTCCAAGATCAACCTTAACCCAATCACCACCTTGTCAACAAATTACTCCTCCAACCTCAAATTTCCAGGCTCCTCTGGAGGGTTGAGGACACGACAGCAGCTCCGCTCCACGCACCACATCCCTCCTTTCCAATCCCCCTTCCCCATATCCTGAGCCCAGACCCCTACCGAGACCCCGCAAGCTGATGCTGTTGCCCATGCTGGTCCTTAAAGGTCATCTCCAGATCCCCTCCCCATCCCTCCCGTGCACGGAGCTGGTGTTTTCCTTCATTCCTCCTGCATTTCCCAGGATTAAAAGGGCATTTTCTCCAACTGTGACCATTTAACCAAGGAATTCAGCTCATTCCTTAATAACAACCTGTCCTCCTCCTTATTTACCATCCCAATAATTTGTGTGTCAACTTCAGGCTTCACAAGCACAAACCCAACGTTATCACTGGCACAGCTCCCCAAATCCCACCCCAGACTCCAGCTACTTCCTAGAGCTACACAAGGACTCATCCTGACCACCTGCTCAGCTCCAAACTCAATCTCAGAATCACCGAACGTTCTGAAGGGATACAGGAATATTGGAAGGGATCCACAAGGATCATGAAGTCCAGTCTAGGTGATGTGGCCACCACGAAGTGTTTGATCCTTTAGGAGCACCAACGGGCTCATCTCGCATCCTCTTGGGGTGGTGGCCGAGGTCCTCTTCTCTCATTGGATTTGGGGATCCCTGGGTGCTGCTGTGCCTCCAAATCCCTTAGATGGGATTAAGATGAGACCCAAGGATGGGCAAACCCATGGACCAACATTCCCATGTCCAGACTCGGCATGCCATCACTTTGGCAGGGAAATTGCTTCATCATCAGATGATTTTACAGCCATCTGTGATTCCTGCCTGGTTTTCCTTTCCTATGGATCCTCCAGCATCTGCTTTCCCAATGCCATGAGCTTCCCTGGGCAAAGGAGCACGGAGGGATGAGTGCCTTGACCTCGTACCCACCAGCTTCACCCAGCCTTCCTGCCAACATTCCCAACTGGACCAACTCCTCCTCCTCATCCTCCCACCCAAAATGCCTGAAAATCATCCTCTCCTGGATGCAGACACCGGAATTAAGAGGAGAAGTTAACTGCTCCCGAGTTACTCCAGGCTGCCGAGTGTATTCCAAGGCATGTCAACAGCCTTCTTGTCCATGGATTAATTGTTCCAACTTCATCATGGAGATAAAAACCCCAATTAAGCCACTGCTTTGGGAACACTTCCCGAGATCAAAAGGGAGTTGAACCAGAGCCAAAGAAAAGGAAAGAGGGGAGAAGAAATCCCTGGAAAGGGAAGCTGAGTGTTTCACTCCGTGTTGTAGAGAGAAGCATTCCCAGCCGGAATGATCCCCTCGCTGTCTCCACCACACCGTGGTTCAACAGCGCCCGCGCTGGTCTGTGACTTCGGGAATATGTTGTTAATCCTGGGAATTCTCTTTCCAACAGTGCTAAGGCATCTCAGCCCTCCCTGGCTTGAAGCGGCTGAGCCAGGCAGAGCCTTCCAGATCCTTATGGATGATCCTGCGAATGCTCCAGACTGGCTTTTGCAACGGAATTCATCCCTTATCCCAGTGGGATCCTGCTCTGGCTGCATGGAAAGCAGGCATCAAAGATGGGAAGGGCTGACTCTGAGCCACATCTTGTGCCAGACAAGCTGGCAACGGGAATTTCATCATTACTCCCACAAAATATTGTGATTTCTGAGACCATTCCAGGATGGTGCCCCGGAGATGAGGAAGCTGTGCATCCCTCTGGAGAAGGATGGGAGAGGAAAAGGGAAGTGTGGAGCATCATCCAGCCAAAAACCTCCCACTCAGAGCTGGGAAGAACCAGGCACAATCCTACCCTTGCCATCTCCATCACCTCTGCTCCTGGGGGTACGTCCCTGGAGCGCCCCAAAATTCCATACCTTACTGGTGATTAAAGGATTTTCCTGTAGAGGAGCTGAATTAAGAGAGGAGGAACCAAGGAAAACATCGGAGAAGCAGAAGCCGCTCGCTCTCGCATGTCGGAATTCCTAAAAAGTTCTGCTCATTCTAAACTGCATTTTCCAAAAATTTTACTGACTTCCAAAGTAGACAACTCCAGACTAACACAGCTCTTCCTTCAAACTTCCAATCTGCAAACACTCCATCCCACCTCCCACTGGAATGTTTTTATTGGAAAGCTTCCAAGCTATTTCCTGCTGGGAAACAGGTGTGATGGATGGTCCAGAGGTCCTCCAGAGGCAGAGCATCCCTGCATCCCACTAAACACCTTCCCTATAGGGCATTGCTGTGATTCCATCATGGAAATGAGACCGGATTCATGATTGGATAATTTACAGGATAAGGAAAGGATAAAATAAGGGGACAAAATCCTCACACACAGTTTTGGGAACAGACGCAAGGATTTGTGCCCAGATGGGAATCCCGACTGCCATCCCAGTTTGGGCTCCCAGTCTTAACTGGTTTGGTGACTCACAAGGAACGTGGATCTCACCAAAATCCATGGAGAGCAGCAGGGAATAACTTTTTTTCTTGGAAAACCAGAGCAGCTCCAAGTAGAGAATGTGATTCCTACCTGGCTCATCCTCCGGCTCATCCTCATCCCTCTCCCCTTTGCAGCCCTGGGAACCGGGAGATTCCGGGGATCGGAGGGAAATGAAGGATGGCAGCTTTTGCAGGCAGCTGCTTGGCTTGGGGTCCTCCTCCTTCCAAAACTTCACCTCTTGCTCCGCACCGGAGGGTCCGGGAATTTCCCCATCATCCTGGAGCTGAGCTGGATCATTCCTGAAGGAGGCAGAGGGGAAAAATAATAAGGAAAAGTAAAACAATCCCACTTGGCAATGCTGGGCATGGCATCACATGCAATGAAAGAAGCTTGGAGCTCCTAGTTCTCCATCCAAGGCCATGCTGTATCCCCGATTTCCCCAGAGCCAGCAAAGATTCAGCCAGTTTCTCCCTCCCCAGCTGGATTCCCTGTCCTGCACTTCCCTGCAAGGTTCCCAGCTCCTCAGATTCTCGTGGAGGTGCTGGGCTCCTGTTTGGGATCGAGCAGAGGGAAGGGGAGATGGAGGGCGTGGGGAGTCGGGATGGCTTGGAGATGTCCTGCTGGGCTTGGCTCATTCCCAGCCCTGCCACTCTCTCCCAAGCTAACTTGACACTCCAGCTCCTTTGACATCTCCCATGAGGGTGCCAATAAAGGAAAAAAAAACCCTCTGGAGCAGCTTCCAAGCTGGGGCGTGCTCCCTTCCCAGCGGAGAACGCCAGGAGCCTCCCAACCAGCCAGGCCTGAGCTCATTCCTCCTTCCCTAAAAAGAGCAAGGAGCTATTTTACACCTCGTTCACACCGGGAACGTGAGCTGGGTGTCATTCCAAGGCTCTTCTGTCACCCGGGATAAGTTCGGAGAACCCGGAGAGCTGCTTGTCCCCCTCTGCTACCTTACAAGGCAGGGCCAGGATGAGGCCCAGGCCCGGACCATGGAGGATTCCAGGAGCATGGACCAGCCTGGCAAAGCTCCCAAGTCCCTCCCTTTCCATCCCACCTTCAGTCCCACTGCAAAAAGCCACAGAAAAGCTGAGCACCCAAATCGATCCTTTCTCCTCCCACTGCACAGGACTTGGAGATTTTGGCTTTTAAAGCCAAATTTCTGTTTGGCTTTAATTTTGATTCCATTGGGATGTAGTTGTCCTGCAGGCAGGACTTGGGAGTGAGGGTGGAGGATGTGTCAAGCTCAGGAAAATCCATCTCCCTGTGAGGATGAAGATCAACACATCCATCATCAGCCTGCGGCTCCATCCTGGCACCCAAAAACATCAGGGAGAGCTCAGAGAGCTTCCAAGGATTAACCAAGGGCCCAGCCTGGCACCAAACTTTTCCTAAGCCTCTTATCTCCATATCCATCCCCATTTCTGATTCTCCAGCCCCTCCATGCCATGGAGAGGGCTCAGCTCTGCTCTCCAACATGGAAGTAAGGAAGAGGGACGATGTTTTCCAGTTTCCCACATCACTGTGGATAACCTGGACCCACTTTCAGCAGTGGAATCTCCATCAAGACTCCTCCATCTCCAAGAGGAAGGTCTACAAAAGCCTCGGAGATACTTGGAGGTGCCAAAGCCCCGGATAGCACATTCCTAAGGGTGAATCCACTCTTTCCTCTCCATCAGCTCTTCCTCAAGCATGGACACTGCCCATCCCAAGGGTGGCTCCATCAGGAAGCACCACAGTGACCCACATCTACAACATCTTAAAATAAACCAGAACACAGACAGAACACGCCTGGGAGAGGAAAAATCTGGAGAAGGATGGGAAGAAAACTGTTTTAATGAAGCAAAATGAGCTCTTTCTTACCTGCCCGACGCCTCCTGGATCCGTCTCCACTTGGAAGGGGGGTTGTTGTGGTCTCCATCATCTCCAGCCTGCTGTGGGTGACGTCTCTTCTGGGGGTGCAGGAGTTTGCACCGGACACCCTTGGGACAGACGCCTTTCTTGGCAAAGTCGGGACAAACCAGCGTGTGCTTCTTCTTGCACTGCCAGGGAAAGAGGGAGCAGAGTTGGAAAAGGCAAGGAAAACCCTGTGGGAGCACAGGAATCCACAGCTGAGCTCCTTCGCTAAAGGGAGAGAGGGATGTGTTGGTGTTTCCTTCTCCGTATCAAAACAAGATTCCGTGAAAAAACACTACTAAAAATAATTTTCTACTCTGGGACATTCCACACTCGCCCACGGCTTTTCCAAATGCTTGATTTTATGGATTCAAACCACCAAAGCCTTAACAACAATGATTTACCCCCGCAGCGGTGGTGCTGGGAGATCCCAAGGAGGTTATTTGGGCTGGAGAAGCTGGTTTTGGAGAGGACACAGGGTTTTGTTGTCCCAGACATGCCTGGGACTTGGGAAAGAGCAGGGAAGAGCAGGAACAAAACCCTTTTAGTATTTATTTTGGGATTGCTGCCTCGGCCACCCTTCTGAGGAAGATGGATGAGGGCTGGAGCTCAACCTGCTCTTCCCAAGGCTTGATTGATGCTCTCCCATCCAAGGAAGCTGAGTGTGGCCATAGAAGGGGGCTGTCAGAACAACAGCATTGAGATGTTCATCCTTAAAAATGCTCCTGCACTCCCAGCTCTGGATTTTGGCAGCTCCCAGCAGCCACCGGCGCTGCTGGTGGGAACGAGGTGTCATCAGTGTCCCAGAGCTTCCCCACAAGGCTTTCTGCTCAGAAATGGCACTTTTTGGCAGTGGGAAAGGCAGGAAGAGATGCAGGCAGGGAAGAGGAGATGTCTTCAGCTGGGATTTCCATCTGGGTGCCTGGGAATGTCGGTGGGAGGAAGGAAAAAGAACAGCCTCTCTCTAATCTCTGTTCCCAGCAATCCGGAGAGCTCATCCCAGCACATCCCAAGGGATGAAGGGTGGGAGCAGGTCCTGCACCCCTCTTAGCCCCACGTGGACCCACTCCCACCCAGGATGCTCCATCCCACCCAGGATGCTCCATCCCACCCAGTCTGGCTTTTGGACCATGCCATGACATCCATGGAGACACTCAACCCAACATGCATGGCACAGCCAAGAATTCCCAACTCCAACATCCATTCCCTCGTTGACCTTCCCCACAATTAATGTGGGTCCTTCCACATTCGGATGCCCATGTATCCCATTTCTCCGGGCTACAGACACTCAAATTTTGGGGAAAACAGGATAAATCCATGGGAAGAGAAACACGGGGAGGGTTTCAGCACTACCATTCTGGCCTGTTTATAAAAATCCATCCTCCCGACCACGTGGGACGGAGGTCAGCTCCTGCCCTTTTAATGCAACTTGACTTTGGGGACATGGAAGCAGCTCCCCGTGCTGACCTTTGGGATTAAGCGGGATCCCTGCTGAGCTCTCTCCTTAAAAAGCAGAAAGATTCGGCAGCTCTGTCGCCCGGGGCTGAGCGCTGAAGTCGGCAGCGGAGCAAGGAGCTCATGTGCTGGAGGTTGGGGATGGTGCTGAGCAGCAGGAGGGCTGGGATCCACATGGACACACGGATATGGACTCAATGGGGGGGACAGTGCAGTGATAGTGCTGCTTTTCCACAAAAAATCCATTAAAAACCCCAATTCCTATGATTTTCCACCTTTATTTCAAGGAGCTGGAATGGGAAGTAACTATACAACAAACGGGCAACTTGGACAGAGTCAGGCTTGAACAGTGCCTGGCTTTACCAATACTCCCAAATCCTGTGTTTCATAGGAACATGGAATCATGGAATGTTTTGGGTTGGAAGGGACTTAGAAATCATCTTGTTCCAACCTCCTGCCATGGGCAGGAACATCTTCCACTATCCCAGGTTGCTCCAAGCCCCACCCAACCTGGCCTTGGACATTTCCAGGGATGGGGCAGCCACAGCTTCTCTGGGAATTCCATTCCAGGGCCTCACCACCCTCACGGGGAAATATTTTCTCCCAATATCCCATGTATCCCTGCCCTCTGGCAGTGGGAAGCCATTCCCCCTTGTCCTGCCATGCTATCCCTTGTCCAAAGTCCCTCTCCAGCTCCCTTGGAGCCCCTTTAGACGCTGGAAGAGGCTTTAAGTTCTCCCTGGATCCTTCTTTTCTCCAGGCTGGACATTCCCAGCTCTCCATAGGATATTTTCTTCATTTTCCCACTTCACCAGCAGACAGGGTACATCCTGGATCAAAGAAAAACACTTGGAAAAGGCAGTGACTGGACAGGAATTCAAAACCAGGATTTTTTCCCAAAATATTAGCAAGAAGAAAAGCAAATCCCTCATCCTGCTAACTCCTTTTAAAATAAATGGAACAAAAGTAAGGAAGAGAAAAAAATAAAGGAACAGCCCATTAGGGATTGAAGACTGGGATGAATGTGTGGGCAGAGCTTCCAAGCCCACCTGGAAGGGACAATCCCAACGGGGCACGGGATTGTGGGGGTGGGCAAGCCCTTGGTGCCAGGTCCTGGTCTGACCATCCCCAGCTCCTGGAATCACAGAATCACAAAATATCCTGAGTTGAAAGGGACTCGCAAGGATCATGAAGTCCAAATCCCAGCTCTGCTCAGGATGATCCCTGAAAAGGATGTGAAATCCTCTTCTGTACAGGCGTTTCCAGCACAAAATAGACTTGGAAAGAGGAAGAGCAGGAAAAAAAGAGCCCTGACCTCAAAAAGCCACATGGATGCATCACTGCTACACTGAGGAATTACACTGTTTGGGGAAAAGGCCAAGAAACGTGGCTGTTCCTCCCCAGCGGGGCACCAACTACAAATCCCTAGGGGGTGGGACAGTGCCATGATCCTGGCTGAGCACCGGGATCGGGATGTGCCACCTCCCCAGTGCTCTCCCCAGTCCCAACCTCCAAGAGAATCCTTGGAGCAGCCCATGTTTATTGGCTCCATGGCAAAAAGATACTTAATAAAGAAAACAAACCGTGTGCGACTAATCCCGGGGCCGTGTCCCCAGCTCGGGTTTCTAATGGCTTTTCCACGCCGTTCCCGCCCTTCTTCCGTAACGCCCCGTCCATCCCTGTTGTCCCAGGGCTGGAACAGTGAGGCTGGAATAGCCTCTGGAGGCTGGAAAAGCCCCTTCTGTTTATTTACAGGAGCTCTCCTGCTCCTGCCAGATCCAACGTGCTGGGGCTGGGCTTCCGTAGGGAATTTTGCCGCCAGCCACGCGTCAGCCAGGGTGAAGCCGAGCGGGGCTGTTGGGGTGGTGCTGGGGGCCATCCGATCCCTGCCACCTGTCGGGGTGGCTAATTATACCCCCCCGGGACCCCCGCCAGCCCACAGGTTGGGCCATAAAAAGGGAAAAAAGTCTGGTCCCTTCCACCAGAGAAATAAGAAAACGCCACAGAATCCCTAAAAAGCCACGGGGAGAAATCTCACCCCGCTCCGGCTCTACCAGGTGCTGACAAGGATGCCAACATCCCATGGATATGTCCCAGTCGCGGTCTCCCCGCTGTGGGGTTCCCCCCACAGCCTGTCCAGCAACAGTTCCCAGGGTTGGGATGGTGCCCAGTTGGCAGATCCCATGTCCAGGACTCCTCCCTGGCTGCCAAGGCAGCTTTGGGTGAAATTCCAGGTGCTGTCCTGGAATCCACAAGGCCTTAAATGGTCCAACGGGGCCCAATGTGCTCCTAGAGAGAGACAGGGATGAGGAGGTTTGCAAGGCCCAGCCTTCTTTAGCACGGAGCTGGCAAAGGAGGAGGCAGCAACTGGTGGAAAGTCCTGGCTCAGTCTTGGGAATGATGTTAATGAACATTTTCCATGAACAAGCTTGGCAGGAGGGGATGGAGGGTGGGAGGAAGGTGAAGCTGGGTCACTGGGCCAACCAACAACCACCCACCGACTGTACGGGGTGGGGAGGAGAGATCCCATGCAGCCTGGCATTCCTGGCTCCTGGGCAGCAGTTTGCCCAGGTTGAACTTCTCAAGTATCTCCAGGCTTAATCTCAACCCTCGCTCCTTTCCCAGCACTGGGGGACAGCAGGTGACAAGGGTTGGAGTTTGATGGTCCTTGTGGGTCCCTTCCAACTCAGAATACTCTGTGATTCTACGAACAGATGACAAAGTGCTGGAGCATCTTCCCATCTCCTTGGGATCCACGTCCATCCCTCTATCCATCATGAGGGACACAAGTCCCACCAACCAGACCTTCAGGGGAAGAGGAGCATTAAAATCCCAAAAACTCAGCTGCGTCAACTCCAATATTTTCTACTTTTTAAAGCCCTCTTGAGCATCCATGCAGCTTTTGCCGAAGCTATTCCAGGTGTCCCCATGGCCAAGCAGTGGGATTAACGGACTGGATGGATGTCAGGCTGTTTTAATGTCCTTCTAAGTGGCTTTAGGGAAGTGATGGCTGGAGGTGCTGGAGCCGTTTTGACGCCGCTCCAAAGTGACAGCCAGTAAATGGCTTTTTTCTGATGGCTTTTTTATAATTGGGTGCAGATGGAAACAGCCTTAAAAAGAAAAAATAACCCAGCTCCCTGTCATTAAAACCCGGAGGACAATACATCCGAACATCATCCAGACTGGAATAATGATGGAGAAATTTAACCGATGTGGTTATCTGAAGGAATTCGCTCCAAAACAGGTTTCTGCCCTCAAAACAGTTTGCCCAGCAAAATGCCTGCAGAGAAGGGATGACTCCTGATGGTCATCTCCAAATGATCAGAGGGATTTGGGATCTAAAAGCTCTCTAGGATCTACCACAAATCCATAAACCTTCTCCTTTGATATTTCCAGGAAATAAAACAATATTTGAGCTAAAATACCTCTGGAGCTGGAGCAAGACCGGGATGGTGTTTTGAAAATCATTGGGAAAATCATATTTAAGAGGCAGCAAAACAGCTGGGAGGGAATCCCTGCCCATGGCAGGGGGTTGGAACTGGATGGTCTTTAAGGTCTCTTCCAACCCAAACCAGTCTGCAATCCCAGGATTCTGTGAAACAATGGCACCACTCACTTGGTGTCATCTGCAAACTTGCCAAGGGGTTACCCAATACCACTATGTCATTAATGAAGGCATTAAGAAGCACTGGTCCCAGTACAGACCCTTGAGGGACACCACTTGTCACTGGTTTCCACTGGATATTGAGTCATTGGCTGTAACTCTTTGGACATCCAGAAGGTGAATACCGAAACCGGCATTCATCCTTCCGTGGCAATGCCTATGGAATTCAACCATCCCCTGCACTGCTTTGAGGAACCCCATTTCCATCAGGGACCTCCACAATCCCATCCATCCCACTCCAAAGCCACGACGGAGCCACTTTCACACAGGCTACTCCTCGATGGTAATTCCCAACCCCAAATCATCACTGCTGGGTGTGGAATGAGGCAGACGCCCACTGGACATTCCCAACAGCATTGTCTCCATCAGGGATGATGGGGGTCCACCACATGCCTGGTTCCAGGTGGCTCAGGGAAGGAGTCCAATGGGATCCTGGGGTGCATTAGGAAGAGCAAGTTGAGGGAGGTGATCCTGCCCCTCTCCTCAGCACAGATGAGGAATATCTGGAGTGCTCCATCCAGTGCTGGAGACATGGAGCTCCTGGAGCAGGTCCAGGGAGGACAATGAGAATGATGAAGGGACTGGAGCATCTCTGCCAAGGAAAGGCTGAGGGAGCTGGGGCTGTTCAGCCTCAAGAGGAGACACTGCTGAGAGGGGACCTCATCCCTGTCTGTCCCTGTCTGCAGGGAGGGCTCAGAGCAGGGCCCAGGCTCTGCTCCATGGGGCCCAGCAATGGCACAAGAGGAACGGGCAGGAACTGATGTCCAGGAAGTTCCACCTGGATATGAGGCAGAACTTCTTCCCCTGTGCAGTGACCGAGCCCTGAATAGAGACCAGAGAGGGTGTGGAGTCTCCCTCACTGGGGATATTCCAGAACCATCTGGACACAATCCTGTGCCAGGTGCTCTGGGATGGCCCTGCTTGAGTTTGGACCAGATGCCCCACACTGTGGTCCCTTCCAACCTAACCCATTCTGTGATCCTGGGAATCACCCACTGCTCACAGGATGTGGGGATTTTCCGACAGAGAACAGATCAGATCAAAGGGAGATTCCAGACAAGAAGCAAAGGCCAAATCTGCTGGGTTTTGTGTTCGTCTCTGCAGAAGTTCAGGTTGAAATCAGGAACTCTCTGCCTCATCACTACATTCCCACTTTAGAGCTGTGATTCTGTGGCTGCTTTTCTCCCAGACTTCCCAATTTTCACGTTTTGTGCCCCACCTCCTTCTACAAAGATATTAAAGTGTAAGAAAGAGAAAATCACAGCCTGGGATTTATCTTGGCACTGTTATCAACAATCCCAGGCTATTAAGCAGTTCCAGCTCATCCTGATAAGCCCCAACTTTAGCGTAAGGATCGGAATTCCGTTGGAGATGCTACAGTTAAATTAAAGGAGCAATAAGAACCCTCATTATCCCATTACAAACTACGAGATACAACTGGAAACCCACAAGATTTCCATAGAGATACACAGATAGGATTGGCCATGGAAGAATCCTGATTGGTTTTAAACCTCTTCTGAAGGCTACAAAGTGCTTCCGATGGGAAGATCCCATCGCCATGACTGGGATTTATCATTTAGTATCAGCAGCATTCGCTGCCCAGAGGACGTGGACAAGGACTCAACATTCCCAAGCAAACCACCAGGATGAACCTGGAGAGATTTCAGCCGGCCCAAATCCATCCTGGACACTACTGATGACCTTAAAAACAGCCACATTACCAATCCTACACACTTTTTATTTTAAATAAAAATTTCTCTTACTCATCAATTTGGTGACTGAAGATTTCTGCAAAACATTATGGGGGAAAAAAAGCCCAAATCAAGCTCCCAGAAAACATCTGTCAACCAGAGCCAAAATTAAGGATAAATTAAATGAAGTTGTTTTTGTAGTTGATTTTCATACAGCTGCAGTGGACTATAAAAGAGCTATCAAATGCAGAGCTCTCCATCAGCTATTTCCTAATTATTATAGAATCAGGGAATTGTTTAGGTTGGAAAATCCCATTCCCCCAGCACTGCCAAGGCCACCACTAAGCCATGTCACCAAGTGCCACATCCACAGGGATGTTAAACCCCTCCAGGAATTCCACAACTTCCTGGGTCAGCCTGTGCCAGGGCTGGACAACCTTTTGTTCGAGAGTTCCTCAAGAAAAAGCCAAGTTGGTTGGGAGTCAACCTGGGATCAAAGGAGCGGAAAAAAAGACCCAGAAACACCAAGATCTGACGGCTGTGAGGAAAGAAAAACACTGGTTGAACCAGAAAAACCAGCTGAGAACAGAAAGCATGAACAGTGTTGAACTTCGCCTTTCCATGATAAAAGATTAAGGAAAACAAGGATGCCAGGCTGCTGCTCTCCATTGCTGGATAATTAAGAGAAAACCCCACAGACATTTAATACTTACTGTTGTCACACAGATCATGTGGCTTTTTCTAAACAAATGTATTAAATTGAATGTATCAGACACACAAAATAAGTTTCTGGTGGGAAATTGTTGAACTTCCACCACAAAATGAAAAAATAACCAACCAAACACACAAAAACCTACACAAGAACGAGGTTTCAGCTGTGAAAAAATCCCCACATTTGAATCTTCTACAGCAAAATCAAGCAGCTGCCACTGCAAAAAACCACCAAGCTCCACCTGGGGGAGGAAAATGATTCTTCCCAAGGAAGCGGCACTTCCTCGGGAAGCATGTGTTGTCCCTGTCCCGTATTTTTTACATGGATAAGGTGGAAATCAGAGCTTTGGTGAAAGCTGCTGGTCCAATAAAAAGATGGATTTTAGGAATAAGATGAGCTGGGATGAGCAGTCCCAGCACAGCTCAACCCTCCTGCCATGGCAGGTCCCCTGGTCAAGCTTCACCATCACAAGGCTGGTTGTGCCAGTCGGGATTCCAGAGGGAGGGGAACAGATTCCCCTCTTATCCATGATTTATTCCAGCACATCTCCCCGTGCCTTTCCAGGGAAGCTTCGTTGTTTAATCTCACTGTATCTTGCTGTTTAACAGTTCCCACGAGGGAACAATTTACCCACAGGCTCCAAGGCAGCCGATGGAAACAATCCGGAGAGAGGGATTTAATGCGGCTCCGGAGCTAATGGACACGGAGTGGGGAAGATTATTTAACACAAAACAATTTTCCAGATGCGGCAATGGAATCATTGAGTGGTTTGGGTTGGAAGGGACCTTAATGATCTCATTCCAACCCCCTGCTGTAGGTAGGGATACCTTCCACTATCCCAGGTTGCTCCAAGCCTTGTCCAACCTGGCCATGGACACTTCCAGGGATGGGGCAGCCACAGCTTCTCTGGGCAACCTGTGCCAGGGCCTCACCACCCTCAAAGGGAGGAATTTCTTCCCAATATCCCATCTGAATCCACCCTCCTTCATCTTTCGAGCCTGTAAAGCAAATCCCAAGGCAGCTTTGGGATTATCTATGGATGTGATGCAAGTGCTTGTCATAATTCCCAGTTCCAGGCTCTCGGCCACACAGAGATCCCAGCCCATGGTTTGCCATCAAAGTTGGTTTGGGTTGGAAAGGTCCTTAAAGCCCATCCTGTTCCAACCCTCTGCCATGGGCAGGGACACCTTCCACTATCCCTGGTTGCTCCAAGCCCTGTCCAACCTGGCCTGGAACACTTCCAGGGATGGAGCATCCACAATGTCTCCATCCAATGTCTCCTCCTCCTTGTCCCTTGCTCTGGGGTCACCCCACCACGGGTAGCTTTGCTCACCGGCGTTGCCTCAACCCTCACACCCACCAGCCTCATCCCATCCCCTCCTAGAGAGTTCCTGCTCCAAGCCCCTGCACGAGGCCCCATATGGGAGGAGGGATGTGGAACCAGAGAGGAGCTTTGACCGTAGAGCAGCTGATTAAAACATGTCCGGAAAACCCTGGGGAGAACCTGCAAGAGGCCCCATTTCTCCCTCTCTTCCCACTTCTCTCTTGGCGCTTCCTTCAGCACAGATGGCCAGCCCCTCTCAGCATGACCAGGTCAGGGTGCCAGGGAAGGGCAGGGAGCCCCAGGAAAATTGGGACAGAGATCTCCAAGGTGGGAATCGCTCCGTGGCTTTCAGGGACACGTATGATGTTGTGTTTAGGGATGATCCCTTTAGGAAGCACACATGGGGGAGAAACTTCCCAAACCATGACCAAGGAACCTTTAGGAATGCTGGAAATCAAGGTCCTGGCTCTGCCACCAGCTCCCTTCTGGAAACAGAATCCTGGAATCCTTTACGTTGGAAAAGACCTCCAAGATCATCAGGTCCAACACTGACCAATTAATTAATATTGGGGGTAACATTCCCTTAATGAAGGACGTGGTCATGGTCTCATACAGGAGCTGTCCCCTATCCCCAAGGATGGATTTAGACCCTCTGCAGTCCACATTCCTGAAAAAAGGACTTGGGAATGTAAAATTAAAGCTTCCTCTCTTAATTCTAAGTTCCTGATAAGCCGGAATGGGTCGGTTCATTTGTACGAAGAGCAGTTGGAATTACAGCACATGGAATGGGTCAAAGGTGGGTCAACTTGTCCTGAGAATTCTGCAACACATCCTAGGAAGTACTTGAGAGACAAGACTGAAAACAACACATCATAAATTATGGATAATAATGGACATCTTTGATGGAGGTCTGCTAAAAATCACGAATTGTGTTTCTCTGGGAGAGCACAAAGAGGAAAACACGACTGGGAGAAGAGCCCAGTGTGCCAAATATCAGCATAAAACAACCTAAATTCCTAATTATGGATCATCCCTGCTGGAGTTTATCCACCCAGGATGCTCCACCAGAGTCGCACACCTTCGCATTCCGTGCTCTTTGCGCTTCAAACCAACAATCCTCGGACAGGGAAAGGCAGAACGAGGGAAGATTTACTCCCATCCTAAATAATTCACAAGAAAAGGGACTGCGCATCTTTAACAAGCCATCGTTTTATGAAGCAAGGTTAACATTTTTCCTTGATTCAGTGGAATATTATAAACTCTCCGGGGTCCATTTGAGGACTTTCTACTTGGAGCAAAGGCCCGGACTCAGCACTTTTTATATTATTTAGAGAATAAAATTAACCCTTAATGGCCCAAGCTGGAATTTCTCCTCCCCAGTTAAATATGGCCCGCTCAGCAATTTCTCCCCATATATAATTACAGGCTGCTATCCATCATCTGGAGGAGAATGCTTTCCCGACATTCCGAAAGTGACGCCGTAAGCACTTTTCCTAATAGAATAAATATTCTAAATATCTCTTTTATATTTTCATTTAAATTGGAATATTTTAAAAATAATTGTCGGGACCCTGCCTGCGTGGTTGGCGCTGTGCTGGAGGGAGGTGGCAGGATGCCTGTGTTTTCCTTCTGAGGGAATGTTTATCCTGCATCAAGTCCCCCTCCATGCGCTGCCACAAAAAGTAATTAGGCCTAGACTAATTTATTAGAGCTTCCCTCCGCTGCTGCTGATGTCCTGCTTTCCTTAAAACTCTCACTTTTGGCTTTTTTCTTTGGTTTTTGCCTGTTTTTTTCTCTTTGGTGGTTTCTCCTCGGGAAAGGATGAGGAAAACACCAGACAGGGTTTAGTGGGGCTTAACAGTGCTGGGTTAAAAGATGGGCTCAATGATCTTGGAGGTCTTTTCCAGCCTAAATGATTCTAGGATTCCATCCAACATTGTGTTTGGATTCTGGGACAGGCTGGTGGCCACGCTGGTGGGATCTGAGCACCTACGGCTTCTCTTGATGGGTTGTACCTCTGCCAACGAGTGCTACTGGGATGGAGAAAAGGAGGAGAAGAGCCCTCTGGGGCATCCACAGCTCCTCTGGGCAACCCGTGCCAGAGCCTCACCACCCTCACAGGGAAGAATTTCTTCCCAATATCTCATCTAACCCTGCCCCCTGGCAGTGGGAAGCCATTGCCCCTTGTCCTGTCCCTCCATTCCTTGTCCAAAGTTCCTCTCCAGCTCTCCTGGAGCCCCTTTAGGCACTGGAAGAGGTTCCAAGGTCTCTTCAGAGCCTTCTCTTTTCCAGGCTGGACATTCCCAGCTCTCCCAGCCTGGCTCCATGGCTGAGGGGCTCCAGCCCTTGGAGCATCTCCATGGCCTCCTCTGGACTCACTCCAGCAGCTCCACATCCTTCTGCTGTTTGACCCCAGAGCTGGAGGCAGCTCTGCAGGTGGGGTCTCACCTGAGTGGGGCAGAGGGGCAGAATTCCCCCTTTCCTGCTGGTCACAATTGTCCAAGGATGACCAGAAATCCCACACCATAACCCATAACCCATTTGGAAAATGGCAAAGAGGAGTCGGGGCAGTCACTTGGATTCCCAAGGGAACACCTGCATGGCCAACCCTCTCCCTTAGCCATGACACAAAAAAGTGAGATCCTGTGTCTTCCAAATTCCTTTGGAACAGCAAATGGCAGCTGGCTCCAAGCCATGCTCCAGGAAAGCTGCTCCCACAAGCTCCACGTTACGTCGGATACGAAAAGCTCATGGATGAGGTTGCAACTCTCCCCAGGGTGCACAGGAAGTCCATGTAGGACTTCACTGCATGGATCCAAACCACCCCCCAGGACCTGGAGGTGGCTCCATGAATGCCCCAGGCACAGCTGGACGCTCAGCTGGCTGAGCAAGGCTGGTCTTGCTCCTAAAACTAAGCCACAGGATTTAAGGCTCACGTTTTAACCTGTCACAGAGCCAGTGTGGAAAATAAGCATTAATGCCTATGGATTTTTTAGGTAAAACAGGGAATCCTAAATATTTTCCTTCATTTTTCATCTATTTAAGTGAGGGGTTTTCAGGGCAAGTGCTTCCAGCTCGGACACTGATAACACAGAACACTCCATGAAGCTCTTCCCAGGGAACCTTCAGCACGCTGATGAGCTGAAGCTTTGATTTCTTTCCCTCTTTTCCCAACCAAACCACTTTGCCAAAACCCTTTGGAAAAGCACAGGACTGCTGTTCATCGCGTCCAGGTGCTGAGCAGCTTCCAGCTCTTCCCTGTGGTGCCGTAGCTTGTGCAGGAAGCTGCTCATGGCTGGGATAAATCCCTCTTTACCTTTTCTCCCATGGGACAATACCCTTTGAGGAAATCCTGGCACACTTCTGCCTTCCTGGACACGTAGACGTGGCTGTAGGGGCAGTTGCTGTTGCTGCAGATCCCCTTCAAGTAGTAGGAACACACCGGCATCTGCAAGAGGAGGAAAAATACGTCAGCATTCCCTAAACCCGTGACTCGGAATCATTGCAACCCCCAGACCTGAAATAAAAGCGTGACAAGTGTAAAATAAATAGAAATCTTTTGCCAGCCACCGATCCCAGAGCTCTTCCATTGGTTTCCTGCAAGGCAGCTCCCTGGTATTACGTGTTCCTGGTGTTTGGATACGCAGGGAGCAAAGGCGTTTCCCTCAGCATCCTTCAGGATGCTGGAGAGAGGGTGAAAAGCTGGAATCTGCCACCAGGAAGAAAATTCCCTCTGGACAGCGTAGGGAAGGGCTGGGGGAATGTCACATACTCTGGGAACACCTTTCCCAAGGGATGATGCAGTGATGGAGATGGGAACAGCAGAGCAGGGATCACACCCAGCCCGGCTGCAACATCCCACAGGGAATTCTGGCCATCACAAAGGCCAAAACAGCATCCTGGGGGTGCTTCCCATTTGGCTCTTCTGTGGAAATGGAGCTGGCTGGAAGGGGGGTGGATAAAGGCTCAAAAGGTGGTTCCTAGAAAGGGGGAAAAAAGCACCTCCGCAAGGATTTTGAGGGGGGGCTGCATCATTCTAAGGCATTTTCCTGGAATCCCGCCAGGGCTGTGATGCCTGTCCCTGTGCACGGGGGCAGGGAAGCTCCAGGAGGGAGGGAAAGGAGGAGGAGAACCCAGGCTCCTGTCATGAGCATTGGAGAAGGAGAGCAGTGGGATACAAGGAGCAGATCCCTGATCCCACGCTCCTGCATTCCCGAGCTTCCGCAGCGCGACAGCCGACGGGGAAAACTGACGGAGCAAGGATTCTCCTCACCGTCCTCAAAGCACAGACTTCACCTTCTGCCAGCTGTTATCATTAAAAACAAATTACCAGCCTGCTGCCATATTTCAGCATCCTTAACTCACCGGCTACCTCCGGCAGCTTCCCGCTTCCCGCCCCGATCAGCTTCCCGAAGGTCCGGCTCCTCCTGCTCCTACATCCCGAATTTCCTCACTGCTCGGCGTGGTATTGATCCCTCCATTCACCAGCAGCATCCTGGTCCCACCAGTTCAAGCATCCCCAACTAATATTTACGATCCTGCAATAACCACGGCCGGGGCTATCCGGAAAAATCCCTTATCCCTGAAGGGCACATTAAGGGTTGAACTAAATTGCCTCGCTGGAGGCCGAGAGGAAAGAAAACAAAGGGTGCTTTAAAAGAGGAGAGTTTATTTTTAATTGTCTTTTAACTGCAGACATTAACATAAAGGACAGGGCTCTGGGGCGATCTTTGGCGGTGCTGGTGGTGTGACCGTAAACGATTCCCTTAATGTAGTTTTTGATATAGAGCCCAAATTAGCTCTAATAAAAAGGGATAATAAAGGCAGCTCTCCGACAAAAATAAACTCCTCCTCGCTGTCAAGCCCGAGCCATTATCAAGAGGAAGCAGCGCTCTCATTTCAATTAACCTTGTTTGCACCCCAGCACGTCCACACAAATAACAATAACATTAATTCAAGGCACTGGGGCGCTGCGGCCGCCTTCGACAGCTTTGACTCTCTACAAGCTCTGGAGGCAGCAGCTAAATGAACCTGAAACTCCACGTGAGCCTCCAAATTGCTCACAACTGAGTTTTGAAGCTCTATTAGGGAGAAAAATGCTGATTCTTCCCGAGTTCCTCAAGGGGAAAAGCTGTTGGAACAGCAGCGGGCGGCTGCTTGAGTCCCGGCCTCTCGCAACCTTCGCTTCCTTCAGATTTCCCGGTTTCTCCCCATCGCTGGGATGTGTCAGTGGCTCTGATCCATTGTGGAAAAATTCCCTGCATGTCACTTCAGTGGATGCTTCTCACCAAAGGCTCTGCCTGAGTCTCCTGTGGAGCAAAATCCCTCAAGCACGGAGGCCCTGGCACAGGTTTCCCAGAGAAGCTGTGGCTGCCCCATCGCTGGAAGTGTCCAAGGCCAGGTTGGACAGGGCTCGGAGCAACCTGGGATAGTGGAAGGTGTCCCTGCCCATGGTAGAACAAGAAGAGCTTTCCCTTTCCTCCAGGCTCTTTTTTCCATCACCAGAGGGTGATGGAAACCACAGGAGTTTGGATCTGCAAAGCTCCGTGATCATCTGGAGACGTCCTCCATCCTGGAGACTGTTCCCTGCTTGGAGCAATGGGTTTGCTGCTCTAGGATTGGGAAAAGCTCCCTGCTGCTGCAACAGCTGAATCCACGCAGTTTCCCATAGAAAACAGGGATTTTTCCCATAGAAAATAGTGACTATTTCAATTTTTCAGTGGGGAAACTGAGGCATGGTGGTGAACCAAGGTTGAGAAATTGTTTTGTCCTGAAACCAGGAGCCAAACCCTGCGAGCCCTTGATCCTTCATCTCCTGGATTGGATATCCCATTCCAGTAAAATCCCACTGAGGTGAAATACACAACAACCTGAAGCTCCTCCGATGAGGAGGTTTTGGGGTGTCCCTCTCCAGTAACCACAAAGTGAAATTGAGGGGACCAACAAAATCAGGAATTCCCAAACCACCACGTCATCCCACATGGAAAAAAATCATGAATCGCATTAAAACCTCAACTCAAACAGCCAAAAACCAACCATGCACAATCCTTTATCTGAGGAAAAGGTGAGATTTGCTCCAAAAACTCCACAAGCAGGAGGAAAACTGCTTCCTTCCTCTGCTGAGAGCCTTCACCTGCTTTTCCCAGCCCTGATAAATGAGGGAAAAGCCACCTTTGCCAAGAATCACCTGGGTTAATGGGGAGCTCTGGGATTTGGAAAGCAAAGTTGCCTCTCGCTTCGGGAAGCAGCATTCCCGTGGCAATAAATCACCCTGGAACAAGTTTGAACTCCATGGAGGAGGTTGTTTCTCTTCCAGCCCTAGCTGATGACAAGGTGGCAAACAGGGAGACCTTTGAACCACCCTCAGGATGGTTAACCCTGTGAAAAATAATCCCCCTTCCCAACAGAGCATGGCAGGAAAAACGTGCTCCAAGAGCTTTTCAGAGCTGGCACTGCCTGCTTTGATTTTGGTTTGTTAATTAACGATTCGTCTTGAGTTTAGGCGATGCTTCGTTAGCTCAGGATAAAGGTGAGATGGGCTGAGGTCACTGCATCCCATGGGATCCCATCCCAGGGATTCTGTCCCCAAAATGCTATTGGCAAACAGCTCCTTGACATGGTCACTCCTTTTTTAATTCAGTTTTATTACCACGATATCACTGTTATTCTTCTCTAACTGGTGAGGTGCAGTTAAAGGTTGAGTTTTCCATCATTCTCAATTTATCTATCCAAAACGGAGCCCAGAAGCCAAATTTTGAGGTCCTCCTTGAGGGACCAAGACACACCAGTGTTCCTGGAAGGGAAACTGAGGCCACATCTTCACCAGGAATTTAAATATGCCAAGGAATATTCCTGGGTACAGAGACCATAAATTCATCCACATCCAACCATCACATCCTTTGGTGGATGAACCACCAGCTGCAACAGCTTGTTGGGCATGTCCAATTTCCAAGTTTCATCCAGGTTTTTGCCCTGGGACCAAAAATGGCTTTACCACCTTCTGAAATTCCATTTAACTCAGAGTTTATGGTTGTGTGGATGAATTTCAATTCTTCAGGTCAGAAGTGCAGGCAGAGGGTTGCACATCGTTTACTTGGATGACAAGAAGTTGTTGGCCTCACTAATTACAAAAATTTTGGATAAACCAACAGCCAACCCCACTGCAACGCTTCCTTCGCTCTTGGCTTCTTTATTTCTGAAGTCTGACTCTGTTACAGGATGAAAAAAAAACCCCAAACTGTCCTTTTTTCTGTCTATCAATCCTCATCCCATTCCTGCTCTGACATGCCACAAGCCAGGGAATGCAGCTGTCCCTGTCCCTGTTTTATGTACTCGTGATTAAATGACTCTGAAGAGAAATCCATGTAAAAAACATCTGGTGCTCCGTGTCTCATTCAGAGCGACTTCCCAGATAACTTATGAGCTCCCCACAGACAAAGAATATGCCTCAGGCACCTCGGCTTCCGTGCTGGAGTCTCCAAAGCTACATCCAAGTGGAGATCCCAGCCACTGAACACAGGCTGAGGTGCTAAATCATCACTGATAAACCCAAGATAAAAATCCCGGATTATTTTTCCACCTTGTTTAATAAAACCACGGAGCTCCAAATACATCAGGAAGGTGGAAAACAATGAACTCCAAAGTTGTTCCACCACGGTTTCAACCTGATTTTTCTGCTTGGATTATTAGAAATCAGGTTTTACTGATTTATACCTCCAAGTTCTGTTTGTCAGAACATCCTCCGACCCCAGCACAGAGGGATTTCCAGGGAAATGTGATCTTATGGAAGTAGGGAAGGATTACACACAACTGAATGGACTTGATGATCTTAGAGGTCTTTTTTAGACCTCTAAGACCTCACAGCTCTTTTCTAGATCTCAACCATAGGGTGGTGAGGCCCTGGCAAAGACAAGCTGTGGATGACCCATCCCTGGAAATATTCAAGGTCAGGTTGGATGGGGCTTAGAGCAACCTGAGATAGCGGAAGGTGTCCCTGCCCATGGCAGAAGGGTTGGAATGAGATGATCCTGAAGGTTCCAACCATCCCAAACTATTCCATGGTTCTGTCATGATTCAGGAACCTGAACAGCTCAGCAAGGAAACTCCAAACTCAGTTGGAAGCACTCAGTGAGGAAGAACCTTCCTACAACCACCCCCTTGCACACAGAACCACATTCCAGTTGGGAAGTCACACAGACCTTGTCCTTGGACACCTTGTGGGAAAATGGACAGGTCCCATCCGTCTTCTTGCACGTGCCACGGAGAAACCTGGAGGTAAAGCAGATGGACAGGGTTGAACACGAGTTGGGTCAAAAAACGCATGGTTTTATACAAAACCACACAATTGTTGCTGAGCTTGTCCATAAAACCAATTTCACACCATAAATTAGTACAGATCCCTCTTGTTGGAAGAGCAACAGATGATTCCTGATGGAATCAGGAATTTATTCTTTCATCATATTTGGCTGCTCATTCGTAGGTAGAGCAAGGCTTGGATCCCAAAATTCAGACGTGATACTCCCAGAAGGAGAAAGGTCCTTCCTAAAGCCCTGATTACTTCAAGTTGCTCAGAAAGGTTGTGGATTCCCATCCCTGGAAGCGTTCAAGGCCAGGTTGGACAAGGCTTGGAGCAACCTGGGATAGTGGAAGGTGTCCCTGCCCATAGCAAGGGGGGTGGATTGGATGATCTTGAAGGTCCCTTCCAATCCAAACCATTCCAGAATTCTATGATCCCATTCTATGAGATGCTGGATGAAGCTCTGGGTGTGAGTGGCCAATGACCAGGAGGAACAAAGACAGGCCCAGAACAGGAACCAAGATCCCAAAGCACATGAGGATGTTTAGAGTCAGAGTTTTCCTAGGAGTGACCAGAGTGAGAGCAAATAAACGAAATTAAAAAATGATAAGGGGGCGCTAAAGAACGGGATTGGAGGAACCAGGATAACGAGATACAGAACTGGGGGAAATCAGTGTTGTCCTCCAATGATCCACAGGAAATGAGACAGGATGGAGACCCAAAAGACTTCAAGGAGAACAGTTCCTAAAGTAGGCAAGGAGTTATGGGATTTGTTATGGGAAAATGAGTGAGAAGGAGTAAAATCAGTTAAAAAACCAATAAATCACCTTCCCCTCCTCTATCGTCTCCCGTCGAGCTTTGAGCAACTTCCAAGTGATTCCAGCACAGCAGCAATTTTACGGAGAAATTACTCCAGGAGTTCATCAGTGGAGTTGGCTTTTCTGCACTTTTTAAATGACTCATAATAGAGTTTAATCAACTCTTGGGCATGTCTAATGAGCTGCCAACATGGATCAGCTCTCCTGGAATAAATCACCGAGTCTTGGAGCTGCACAACGTCACAGGCTGAGGGATTCAAACCTGTTGCAGGGATCTGAGTGGATCTGAGGAATGCTCCTGAAGGAATAACCTGGAGTGTGGTCGGGGCATGGGCTCAAGTCACCCAGCCCAGAAACGAAGGCTCCAAAGGGACCATAGAGCCCCTTCCAATGCCTAAAGGGGCTCCAAGAGAGCTGGAGAGGGACTTGGGACAAGGGATGGAGAGACAGGACAAGGAAGAATGCCTTCCCACTGCCAGAGGGCAGGATTAGATGAGATATTGGGAAGATACTTTTCCCTGTGAGGGCGGTGAGGCACTGGAATTGAATTCCCAGAGAAGTTGTGGCTGCCCCTGGATCCCTGAAAGTGTTCCAGGTCAGGTTGGATGGGGCTTGGAGCAACCTGGGATAGTGGGAGGTGTCCCTGCCCATGGCAGAGGGTTGGAATTCCATGATCTTTGATGTCCCTTCCAACCAAAACAATTCCATGATTCTCTGGCCTCTTCTTGTCCTCATCCTTCCAACCCAACAGTGCAGAACCTACACCCAGAACTCCCATCCTTGTTATCCTACATTTCTGTCATCAGTTTGTTTCCCTTTGGAATATCCCACAAGGAAGCACCAAAGCCACTCAATGTCCCAGTTTACCACGATGCCCTGTCCATCCCTACCTGGTGCAGACGGCCACTTTCTCTGGATCATGGATGTAGGGGCAGCTCTCTCCTCGATTGCACTTCCCGAAGCGGTTGTAGTACATACAATATTCCTTCTTTTTTTTCTTCTGCTTGGCTTGACGGATGATGGCCAAGCTCCTCTGCACAGCACGGCTGAAGAAGAAAGAGGGACAAAGTCAGGGAAAACCTCCAGCTCCAACACCACGATGACGTGGAGAAGACACCTCAACAACACCTGAAACCACGGAGGAGCCTAACTTTGGAGAGCGAAATATTCAGGAAGTTCATGCTCATAAGCCCTTAAGTATTTTCAATTTTTGGCCGATTTTACCCCGAATCATTAAAAATCTGAAAGATAACACCAAAGTCACCAGTGAGATCCCTTCCCACCCCCATAACTCTGATTCCCTCCTCGGATTTTATGAGCGTGGAGAGAGTTTCCCACACTTTTGGGAAATGTGGTGAGGAAGGAAACATCCTCTCCTCATGCAGCACGGGATGCCAAGGCTGAATGACTTGGAGGGCTCTTCAGCACATGTCCCACCAGCTGGGCCTGATGCTATTCATGGCCTTCAAGTGGGCACCTGCTCATGAACCTCAAAGAACAAGGACCTACGTGATGGCCACAGGAACAAAAAGTACCACCAAAGAGCTGAAAAACTCCTTTTTAATTGCCCAGTCCCACTAGAAGCTACTTAAGGAGCTCAGAAGTTGCTTAGCACACGTTTTTCATGAGTTTCCAGCTGGAGAGGGAATTACCCAGCAGCTCTAGGGATGTGTGGGACCAGGTGGAAGAGGGGAAGTGTTGAGATCCGGATGAACACAAACCATGGGGGACACATCAGATCTCTCTGAGCAGATAATTCGGTGGTAGGGCACAGCCAGCTCTGGTTTGCTGAGGACACAGTGCATTATCCATGAAAAATACAGGTTCAAGGAACTCATTTTCAGAGGAAATGCACATTTTTACCTCTGTAATTGTTGGTTGTCTGCAGCTCCTGGGTTAAAAGGAGGTGCAAGACCAAGTGCAAGGTCCTGGATGTGCATTGGGTCATCCAGAGCACAAATCCAGGCTGGGTGGAGAATGGATGGAGAGCAGCCATGAGGAGAAGGACTTGGGGGTGTTGGTGGATGAGAAGCTCCACATGATCCAGCCATGGGAGCCCAGAATATCCTGGGCTCATCCCACAGCGTGGGAAGCAGGAGAGGGGGAATTTCTGCCCCTCTGCCCTGCTCAGGTGAGACCCCACCTGCAGAGCTGCCTCCAGCCCTGGGGTCCAACAGCAGAAGGACATGGAGCAGTTAGAGCAGATCCAGAGGAGGCCATGGAGATGCTCTGAGGGCTGGAGCCCCTCTGCTCTGGAGCCAGGCTGGGAGAGCTGGGAATGTCCAGCCTGGAAAAGAGAAGGCTCCAGGGAGACCTCAGAGCCCCTTCCAGTGCCTAGAGGGGCTCCAGGAGAGCTGGAGAGGGACTCTGGACAGGGGTCTGGAGTGCCAGGACAAGGAGCAAGGTTTCCCACTGCCAGGGGGCAGGGATAGCTTGGATATTGGGAAGGAATTCTTCCCTGGGGAGGCTCTGGCTGAGCTTACAACCACCACAAAGCAGAAGCTGAGGAAAAGCAGCAGCCAGAGCTTCACCAAATGATCCTCCAGTTCAACAGCTGCTCCTGAAGCTCCGGACTCCGTCCTGAGCATAATTCCGGAGATGGAGCACGTCATTCCTGCTTCCCATGAGTACAGACCTGGCGATGTATCGGCACGTCGAGGATCTGCTCAGGCCGGGTGGAGAGACCCCAGGACTGGGTGTGGAGTGCAATCTCAATGCTGGAAAGAGAGAAAAACATGGATTATTCCTTGGAATCAAGGAATTTTGCAGGAATTCACACAGCCCTCGTTAACTTAGGTCCACAAAAATGATCAGAGGAATGGGGACCCTTTGTTATGAGGAAAAGCTGGGAGATCCATGGTTGTTCAGCCCGGAAAAGGCTCCAGAGAGACCTCAAAGCCCCTTCCAGTGCCTAAAGGGGCTCCAGGAGAGCTGGAGAGGGACTTTGGATAAGGGATGGAGGGACACGACAAGGAGGAATGGCTTCCCACTGCCAGAGGGCAGGGTTAGATGGGATATTGGGAAGGAATTCTTCCCTGGGAGGGTGGTGAGGCCCTGGCACAGTTTTCCCAGAGAAACTATGGATGTCCCATCCTTGGAAGTGTCCAAGGCCAGGCTGGACAGGGCTTGGAGCAACCTGGGATAGTGGGAGGTGTCCCTGCCCATGGCAGGGGGGTTGGAACTGGACGATCTTTGAAGTTCCCTCCCAACCCAAACCATTCCATGATTCCATGATCTTATTTAACCCAAAGCATGGAGCTCCCAGAGAATCAAAGGACGAAGATGCTCTTCAGAGACTTCCCACTTTTGGAGCAGCCCCAGCAGAAGTGCTCCTTGCCAGCCCCAAACACGGCAGGAATTTTTCCCCTCAGCACCCAAATGTGCCAGAACACTTCTCCAAGCAAATCCCACGCTTCCACTTTCAATCCAGCAAATTTCCACGCTTGCCTTGGCCGCTCACCGCAGCTGGACAGGGAAGCCCAGCACCCGCTCCCATCCATGCACGCAGGGAATGAAATCATCCTTGACTGGTGCAGGGAAGAATGAACGGGAAAGAAAGGCTGGATTTCAGTTTTCCAGGTGGGATGAGAGCAGCTCAGTCACTCACCTGCCAGCCCAGGCGTGTTGGGAAGTGAGCGAGTGGAATTTGATAGCGCGGCACCGCGAGCTGTCACTCGGCTGCCGGCGTCGGCAAAGCCCCATCTGTTCCCTCTGCACATCAAATTCCATCAACGGGGCATTTGAGCCACCACTGAGAGGGGTTTTTTTTTCCCTATTTTTTTTAAGTCCTTCTTGTCCCAGGCTGTAGGAGCATCTCTTTTAGTGCTACAATAAACATTCGTCGACTTTAGGACGCTCCAAAGATGCCGCTGAAGTGTCTCCCTTATGAGTAAGGTTGACTTCCCAAATGATGGAAGGAGAAAGACCCAAATTAAAATCCATTAGGACAGGGCTGGAGCATCCTTAGCCCTCTGGAATTCTGTTTTCAGCAGGATGGGCTACACCAGGAATCAGCTCCCAAGGGCAGAGGCCAATCCCCCTAAATATTTAATATTTGGGGATAAAAGCGGATACACAGGGATGAACACGTTCCCATTTAAAGCAGCCTGGAATCCACATCTTGGAATCACAGAACTATGGAATGGTTAGGGCTGGAAGTGACCTTAAAGGTTATCCTGGCCAGAAAGGAGGAATCACTAAAGAGATAAAGAGGGAATAAATAAAGGAGCCAACAGCCTCGTGCCAGTGGGTTGGAATTTCTACACAGCAAAAATACATCCATGGAATGATTTTTTGGGGGAGTTTTTTCCCAGTTTTTATCTTCCAGCAAGAAGTCATGCTCTAACATGATATGCATCTCCCATCCCAGGAATTAACTCACGTCCCAAAGGCAGTTTAACTATCCAAGAGCTGGTCCTACCCATGACAAAATCCATGTGAGATCCATCCAGATCTGGCAAAGCACCTGGAAGCTGGCAAAGAAATCCTCCATCCACATTTTCCCACTCCCTAATCATTCAATCCACGTATAAATCCCCCCCAAACTGTTAGAAAACCACCCAAATATGTCTCCAGGAGGAGCCAAGCCAAGAAAGCTCCGTAATCACACATTTCACCATCCATTGGGATTTATGGAGAAAGCTCAGGCTCTGGCACAAGGGTGTTTTTGGAAGCTTTTGCATTGTGGAAAGTAAGTTTTTAAATAAAAGCAAAAGCTTTGTGTGCATCAAAATAACAAGAAGGGGGTGTAGGCGAGGGGGTTGGATGTTCCCAACTTTTCAGGAGGTCCAAGGAGCCTAAATTTGGATTTTTAGGGTGGTTGCCAACTCGGAATTCCCATCTGGAGTCACTACAAGAGATCTGCGTTAATAAATACATTAATAAATCATATTCCTGGCATTGGAGGGTGTATCATTGAAATTGGGGTGAAATTGGGACATCAAAAGACAATGGAAAACGGGATAAAGGTTAAATTCAAACACCAGGAGCCAAGATTTGCTGCAGTCTGGCCTAAATTAAACAAAAAGCTGAAACGATGCCCCCAGGGCTCGACTTTGGGAGTCTCGCTTGGTCCAGACAAAACACTGGGCACATCCCAGTCCCAGATCTGTCCCATTTTTCTCCTCAATTGCTTCCCAGTCAGGGAGAACACCAAGACACAGAAGTGCTGTCGGATCAGGAGAGCGACTCCCACATCCTTGGTATTGCCAAAGTCCCTCACTACGGAAATTTAAAGAAGTGCCACATCAAGTTCCTCCCGTGTGCACGCTCCAAGACAGCAGGAACGGAACGGAGAGGGGAAAAAAAGCAGGAAAATAAGAAAAGCTGCCAGGGAGAGCACCGAGAATTGCACATTAAGGGCTTTTGAAGTGATTACACCCAGCGCAGCAGCATCAGCCGAGACATTTTCCACCCTGTGGAAGGGACAGGTGGATTTCTCTCCCCCCTTTCCCGATGATTCAGTCGCTTGGAAGAGCATCATCCGTAAGGAAACCCACAGCCCGTGCAGACGGGGTTGTTTCTCTTAATGCATCATCCCAACCCGACGCTGGCAGCTCCGGCGGCTCCGGTGGCTCGCGGTGAGAAGTGATTGTTGTTCCCAATCCAGCCGGGAGACTCGGCGCGTCTCTCCGGAGGGAGCAGGAGCTGTCATGTTCATTAAATGCATGATTACAGCTATGATTAATAGCGGGGGCTACAGCCTAACTCCTTTTTTTCCCTGCTCCTCAGAAGGAATCCACAGCCAAGCGGTCCCGCGGTGTTTTCCGCAGCGTTCGGCTCAACGTTTGAAATTCCAGCTTTGGATGGAAAAGGGGAAAAAAGGACAATTTATCCTTGTCAAACAAAAAAATGCTTAAGATGAGTGGGTCGGACACTGCACCCTTCCACCAACATCCGTAAGTTAATTAAGACCTTTTCATATCCTCAATCCTAAAACTCAGCTCAAGGGGATCCAGGTCCATCACCTGCATCCTCGTTTTTTAACCATAACCCCAAAACACAGCTCCAGGCTCAAGGTCCTTCTTCTCCAGGGAAAGGTTGGCAGAGATTTCCCTTGACAGCCCAGGAACTGCACTCAGGAGCAACACTTGGTGCTTTCCAGCATTCCCACATGGATATCAGGATGCCTCCATCCAGTCCAACACCCCTACTCACCTCCCCATCACTCAAGAGCTTGGGATGCAACAAACACACCTCAAAAAGAATATTCCAAATATTCCTTTGCATTAAAAATTGGCTGCAAATATCACAGTTAATTATGACCTGCTTAATTATTTAGGAAGGACTTTATTGCTGCAAGGCACAGCTCAAGGATCAGGACCTCGTCTCATGAAAAGGTCTGTTTGAGCATGTTATCCAATAATTTACTTTTTTAAAATGCTCAAAAAGCTGTGGAAAACTGATTTAGCAAAAAAAAAAGGGAGAAATCCAGAGCTGGGTTCAGCTGGGGCCAAGAGATGGGAAAGAAGGTGAGGACATTGTTAGAACGATGGATGCTGAGCCTGTTGCTGCCCATCTCATTCCACTGTCCCAAAACAAGGATAATTTATGGAAATCTTACACAGGGAGGGAAACAGCCAGGGCAGGAAACTGAAGTAGCCAAAAAAGGAGAAATGCAGAAATTTGGCTGTGTCAAGGCCAAAGGATGGGCAAGATGGTGAGAACATCATTAAAATGATGAGTGTTGAGTGTCAAGCCCATTGCTCCCCATCTACTTCCACTGTCCCAAATCAAGGATAAATGATGGAAATCTTACAGAGGGAGGGAAACAACCAGGGTAGAAAACTGAAATAGTCCAAAAAAAAAGGGAGAAATGCATATTTGGGATGAGCCGGGACCAAGGGATGGGCAAGGAGGTGAGAACATTGTTAGAATGATGAATGTTGAGCCCATTGTTTCCCATTTACTTCCGCTGTCCCAAATCAAGGATAATTTATGGAAATCTTACACACAGAGGGAAACAACCAGGGGTTCACCCAAGCAATGGCAGGCAGGTGATCAGCTCTGCTGGCCAGCACTCCAACTTGGGGATGACCACAACAGGGTCATCCCATCTTCCCATTATTTTTTGCTCATCAATCTTGTGGTTTTGGAATTGTTCAGTGCCTTATCCCTCCTGAGCTCAGTCCATTGGCTCAATTGAGTTCAAACTCAATGGGTTTGGGATTCCTCAATCCCTTACCCGTTTTGAGCTCAATTCCA
Organism: Falcunculus frontatus; assembly: GCA_013398115.1. Taxonomy (NCBI): domain Eukaryota; kingdom Metazoa; phylum Chordata; class Aves; order Passeriformes; genus Falcunculus; species Falcunculus frontatus. The sequence continues at coordinate 454,687 of VZRV01006167.1, forward strand.
TGGCCCCTTCCACCTCAGTGCATTGTCTTTAGGATTACTCAATTCCTTACCCCTTTTGAGCTCAATTCCACGGCCCCTTCAATTTCAATCCCTTGACTTCGGGATTCCTCAATCCCTTGGCCCATTCTCTCTCAATTCCACGGTTTTGGGATTGCTCAATCCTTTTATTCCTCAGGTGTCAGTATCACCACACACCTCTCTCCTCAGCCTGTTCCCACACGACATGGAAAAGGCTTCTTTAAACCACGCCGGCTCCTTTAATAGTTACCATCATCATCCCGCCTCGCCCACCGCGGCCTCCTTCGGAAAGAGCCGAGCGATTCATTTTCCGAGTCCCTCCTTGGCTTTATTGCTGAACCGAAAGTTTTGAGGCTGCACTCGGGGAAATTTATTTCTTTAATTATTATTCATTTAAGTGGGTTCCGCAGATTCCGAGGATCAGCACTCGCAGCTGCTGGGGGTCATTTATTTCCCTCACTGGACAGCACAAGTCCTCATTCCGGAGAAGACAATGGAAAAAGAAGGGATGAGCTGCCGCTAAACAAGCAGAGATTTTCCCCTTTTCCTGCCCGATTGTCCCCACATTCCATCAGTGTCCGTGAGTGAGGTGGTCACAGATGTTTTATTAACGAAGCAACTTCAATTAATGAACCACCTTCAACTAATGAAGCAGCTGTGGGTTGGATGTTGTATGAGCAGATGTGGGCCAGGAGCCTGGAGCAGGATCTGATCCCTGCAATTCCAGAGTTGAGGAATTGAGCTCATAAAGCAAAAGGGATTGAGCAATCCCAAAGCCAAAGCATTGAGATTGAAGGGACCAAAGGATTGAGCTCAAGAGGGATAAAAGGACTAGACAATCCCAAAACCATGGAATTGAGAGTGAAGAGGTCAAAGGGATTGAGCAATCCCAAAACCAAGGGACAGAACTCAAAAGGGGCCAAGGGATTGATCTCAAAGGAGGTCAGGAATTAAATAATCCCAAACACAAGGCACTGGGATTGAGTTTAAAAGGGGCCAAGGGATTGAGCTCAAAGGGCCTGAGGGATTGAACAATCCCAAAATCAAGGGATTGAGATCAAAGGGGCCAAGGGATCCCATAATCCCAAAGACAAGGCACTGAGATTGAGGGGGCCACGGAGCTGATCTGAAAAAGGGTAAGGGATTGAGGAATCCCAAGAACAACGGATTAAGTTTGAAAGGGATAAGGAATTGACTCATCCATCCCCGAAATACATGGGACTGCAGTCAAAAGGGGTAAGAGATTCAATAATCCCCAAACCCAGGGACTGAGCTAAAAAAGGGTAAGAGAAGGAGGAATCACAAAAACAAGGAACTGAGCCCAAAAAAATTGTGGGATTGAGATCAAAGAGACTGAACAATTCCAAAAACAAGGGATCAAGATTGAAGGGGTCAAGGGATCCCTCAATCCCAAAGAAAAGGCACTGAGATTGAAGGGGCCAAGGAATTGAGCTCAAAAGGGGTAAGGCATTGAGAAATCCCAAAAACAAAGGAGCGAGTACAAAAGGGGCCAAGGGATTAAGTTCAAAAGGGACCACGGGATCCCACAGCCCCAAAGATAAGACACTGAGACTGAAGGGGCCATGGAATTGAGCTCAGAATGGGCAAGGGATTGAGCAATCCCAAAGCCAAGGGAATGACTTCCAAAGGGGCCAAGGGATTGAGTTCAAGATGTGTAAGGGTTAGAGCAATCCCAAAACCAACTGACTGAGATTGAAGGGTCCGAGGGATTAAGCACTCCCAAAACCAAGGGATTGAGCCTCAAGAAGCCAAGGGATTGAGCTCAAAAAGAGGTAAGAGACTGAGCAATCCCAAACCCAAGGAATTCATCTCAAAGGGAGTGAGTACAAGGGAATCTCGGCACCAGCAACACCAAAACCAGCGGAAACCTGAGGAAAGCAACATTTCAAATTTCCCTGCTTTTTGGTGAATTGGGCTGGTCTCTCCTCTACCAAATACTTCTTTATCCCTCCAGGATGATCCCAACACATTCAAGGTCTGTTGAAGACAGAAGACAGGAAATTGGGCCATAGTGGACAAACAAGAAGCTTGGGATGTTTCCATGGACCAGGGGAAAAGGTAAAGCCCGGTACACCAGAGAGAATCCTCCCTAATTCCTCTTTAAACACTGACATTAAAAGCAGAGGCAGAAGATGGGTGGTGGAAACATTCCAGTCCTAAATCCCTCCTTTCCTTCTGTAAAAAGGAGCGGATCAGAGGAAGGAGCATCATTCCCGCAGGCACCGGGCGGCAGTGAAACAACGGCAGCGCTGAGCATTTCATCATCCTTGAAAAAGTGGGAAGTGCGTTTCTGTGGCATTCAGCACTTCTAAAATTAGTTGGTAAACAGGGAGGCCAGAGAGCACTTTCTTCCAACACCATGCAGATCTCCGAGTGTGGAGTTCTCCCACTGCAGCCCAAATCGTGTTCAGGAGCATCCATCACCCATCCCCAGCCTGAGGCAGCAGAGGAGCAAGTCCAGATGAGATAACGGAGATGTTCTGAGGGCTAGAGGCCCTTTGGTCTGGAGCCAGGCTGGGAGAGCTGGGAATGTCCAGCCTGGAGAAGAGAAGGCTCCAGGGAGACCTTAAAGCCCCTTCCAGTGCCTAGAGGGGCTCCAGGAGAGCTGGAGAGGACAAGGGACAAGGGCCTGGTGTGCCGGGACAAGGGCCTGGTGTGCCAGGACAAGGGGGAATGGCTTCCCACTGCGAGAGGGCAGATTTAGATGGGATATTGGGAAGGAATCCTTCCCTGTGAGGGTGGTGAGACCCTGGCACAGGTTTCCCAGAGAAGCTATGGCTGCCCCATCCCTGGAAGTGTCCAAGGCCAGACTGGATGGGGCTTGGAGCAACCTGGTCTGGTGGAAAGGTGTCCTTGCCCATGGCAGGGGGGTTGGAACAAGATGGTCTTTAAGGTCCCTTCCAAGCCAAACCATTCCATGATTCAATGACCTTCAGTCTCCCCAGCTGAGCACTGTCTCAGCAGAGTGGGGAAACTGAGGCAGAAGGAGATGTTACACAGCAGGATGGAGACAGGGAGAGCATCTGGACCCAGGGAAAGTCCCTCTTAGTTTTGGAAGGCTGAACTCAACCACTTTTTAATTAATAATTTGTTCCTTTGGGGTTTAGAGCCACCATCACAATGTGTGGGAGATGCCTCAGCTCGGGAGGACTTAAAACTCCTCTTAAACCTCCACCTTTGGGAGTTCAGCAATCCTGGGTATCTCCAAGGCTGTGGAATGTACGGTCATGGAGGAAATTCAAAAATCCCAATAAATAAAATCACATTGCTCAATGAGCTGCCTGCCACCTCTGGAGTCCCCAAAGCCACCAGCCTTTCTCCAACCAAGAGCTAAAACCTCAGCAGGGCACAAGGAAGTCATGCAGGTGAGGATTTGCCCATGGAAAAACAGCCTGGACACTTAGAAAACCCTGCTGGAGCCAGTCCCAGCTCACGGAGTGCAATTCCTCTCTCGGCAGCGGCGGCGGCTCGTGCCGAGATTGGGGTCAGGGATGGTTTCCGGACAATGTCAAACCTTAATTTGCTTTCTGCTGCTTTCAATCTTGTATTTCCCCTTTTGTATTTCTTTGTGAAACTCTACATTGCCCAGGACCTTTTGCTTCTCTCCCTGATTTCATGGAAATTCCTTGAGAGTCTGGAAAACGTCTTAGCAGCTGGAGAAAGAAATGAAGGAAAAGCCTCCGTGTGAGCAGAGAAACCCAATTATTCCACTTGTTTAATTAATTGCCACATAGCAAACGCTTTCCACACCATCCCACTGCCGATTTTCCAAGACTTCCGCAAAGTGAAAAAAAATACATGGGTGCTGAAATACCAGTTATCCCAAAAGGAAAGAGCTTTTCCATGTGTGATTCCGCATCTTTGTCTTGCACGGGGATGAGCAGTGAGTGTTTGAGCTCTGGGTTTTCTTCTCCATCCTTGCCCGAGCAATGAATTACGCCACATCCAAGCTCCCTATCCAGCTGGGAAGGCAAAAAGTCTTTTTATTTCTGTGTTTTATTTCCAGTTTTCCGGAGACAAGCGTGGAAGGCGCAGAAATCCTTTGGGAGCAGAGCCACACGTAGGATGAGAGTGAAGTTCTCAGCAGCTGCACAGGCCATGGTGATGCTGTGATTGCTCAGGGAGGTTTTTTATGCTCAAAACACCTCCAAAAATTTTTCCTGGAATTGCAGTGATTCCTTCCTTGTCCCCAAGCCGTGTGCCCTCCTCATCTCTCCGCCACTAACAAAGCAATTGCAGAAGAGCCATAGAAACTCCTACTCTTCCCATCGCTCCTGGCAGCCTCAGGATTGATCCCAATACGGCACAGGGATGCAGGAAGTGCATCCCCAGGACCAAATCTTAACTCACCACCAGCATCCATCAATAAATCACTTGGGAATGCTATGATGGCATGGATGGATCAGCCCCAGCACCCAGCATCAGATTTTGTACTGTAGAGATAAAAACCCCAACCCTATAAATCCAGGGAAAGAGCAGAATTATAACCCACTGGAAGTAAACTCCAAGCTATTAAACTGTCAGGAGCATTTCCCGTCTCTCCACTATTCCAAACACACGGCGCCTGGCACTGGAAGGGAAAGGAAAAGCCGTTTTTTTCCATCTTTTAAATAAACTTTGTCAAGTGTTGAAAACACAGAGCGTTGAGCAAACGTTCGCAGCCGATGAGAACACACAAATCTTCCGCCCTGCCAGGTCCAGTTATCCAAAGGCAAGAGGAATCTGCGGAATCCATCCTTGGGAAGGAGGATGAATTATGGGGAGACATGAAAGATGACATGAAAATACTGATCCACAGCAGTTCCTCGGGTTTTGTGGTTACAGAGCCAACGTGCTGTGCGGCAGGGGGAAAGAGGCAACAGCAAAATAAGGAATATCTTCAAAATAATAATTAGATGGGGTTGTGTTTTATAGGGAATAACCCTGGAAGGGATCTTCTCCCCCAAAGCAGGACTAATTAAACCCAATTCTCTGAATGAGACCTCATTAAAAGACGTGGTTTCAGTGGGGAAGGAAAAACCAGGGGATGCATCTCCTCCATGCCCCATCATCCCAAATTCCCTCAGGAAACCCCACGAGCAATTCCAATGCCTGAATTTGCAGAAATCCTCCCATCATACCTTTGGCTCAATCCCTCTTCCAGAAATTTGCCTCTACGTTGGTGTTTCTCTGCTTGGTCCCAGCACAGTGATGGATATTCATGGACAGGCCGAATTCATCACTTTGCTTCGCTGCCCACATGAGACTTTGCTATTTCCAAATTTAGAGATTTCCTTGCACTTGGACAAATTAAAAAATTCACCTTCTTGCTGGAAGGCAGCAAGGCATTCCACCCATGTCCTCCCCAAAAAGAAGTTCATGAAACCTGTTCTTTAAAAAATCCCAATAATGGAGATTTTAGAGCCAAATGTCTCCAGCACTTCATCATCCTTGTCCTCGGAGAGCTCTCCCACCAGTTTAAGCCCCTTGGTTTTTGGCTGATCCACCTGGCCATGGAGACACATCCTTCCTTTGCTTGGCAGCTCCAGATCTTCCACTTTTCCAGTCCTTCCAGCCATCGCTTCTCCCCAGGACTCTTCCTAGTGGTCCAACTCTGTCCTGAAATCCGTCCCCTGCTCCATCTAACATCGTTCCTGTCCATGCCTTAGGGTTTCACCCCTTTTCTTCCACTCCTGCAGGGTATTTTCTGCCTTTGGTAATATCTTCAATGCCCAGAGATGGTGCTTAAGGCAGAATCACCCTCAAGCTGGCTTTGTGCAGCCAATTATCCTGATCCAGACACTTTGGAAAATCCCAGCACCAGTAGCGAAGGTCTTGGAAAAAATCCGGCATCGATGACACTGGGAGTTTTTTGGTCTACAAACCCCTGAGCTGCTTTATGGCCTCCTTTTCTGAATCTCCAAAGGCTGATCCTTGCCCCTCCTCCTCAGAGACAGCACCAAAGCCAAGGATTTACCAAGCAGGATTCCAGATTCCAAAAGAATCCATTTGGACCTGTGCTCCTGAGTGTGCTCATCCCTATTTGAGGAGTCGGCAGCAAGAAGGAGGCTGCAGGAGAGTCAGGCACCAAAAATCGGTCCTGAGAAGAGCTGAGTTGTGAAAACACCAACAAACCATTCCCAAACTCCTGCTGAGCTTCCCTTTAATGCTCTCAGAAGGGAAATTACCTGGAAGCGATGCTCCATCGTCTCCATGTCCCTTGGCCACCGCCTCAGCCTCATCTCTGCCATCATCAACAGGCAGCTCCACTTCCCATCCCAGCACAAAGCTCCTTCCCACCCTAATCCTGCTCTTTGTGGGTTTAAAACCAGCCAGGATGCCACAGGAATTGTGGTGCAGGTGGTTTCAAAGGCTGCATCTCTTCTCCTCATGTGCTTTCCCATTGTATTTTGGCATTCAAAGTCAAGCTGGATGGGGGTTGGAAGCAACCTGGTCTAGTGGAAGGTGTCCCAGGCGGATGGAACTGGATGACCTTGAAGGTCCCTTCCAATCCAAACCACTCCTCATTGCCTCATTTCCAGCATCATCCATGAAAATCCTCATCTCTGCTCCCATCATCCTTCCAGCCAAGGAAAATGTCAGCACAAAGCCATCGGTTTTGCCATTCCCAGTTTAACTATCCCCAGAAATTCCCAATAAATCATTTAGGGAGTAAAAATATTTGAGACCAAGAAGAAATTAAAAAAAAAAAAATTAAACAGAGTTAAAATCTGCTCTTTTTTAAGAGCCACACTTGAGGCATCAAACACAGGAGGAGCTGAAACACAAATTTAATCAAAGCCACGATATAAAGCTGGGAATTCATCAAACTGGGGGCATCATTCCATGGTTATCAGGAGAATGATCTTCCCAAATTTTTAGGTCAATATTGAACATAATTTGATGAGCATCTCAAGCACATTCAACCTCCTGGTGCTGTTTGCAGTTACCCAAGACTTTGCTCATTAAACCAAGTTTAACGGCACATCACCACAAGCTTGAACTAAGTCTGACTTAAGAAAAACCTCAGTTTTCCTAAACCTTTAATTTCTCCAACATTATTTCCCCTTCAGAGCTACTGTAAAGCAAGAACAGCACTTGGCACCATGGGATGTCCACCACCTTCACGTCTGGAATCCTACGAGGCCAGAGGATGAGTCACAACCCATGGGCTGGGAATAAACAGTTAGAAAACTGAACTCAGTGGATTTTAGACAAATTCCTGCTGCTCACCTGCTCTGATGGGAGTTTTCATGCTCAGGTCTCTGGCCCGGACAGGGCTGCTGGAAGTTTTGGAGAGTTTGTTGGCCGACACCCGGTACATGACCCCGCCGATGCAGCGGAAGCCTTTGCTCCTCCAGCGCTGTTGGACGAGCTGGGATTTGCCACCTTGGAGTGAGGGTCGGGTTTGGTTTAACAACGGGGATCTGCAGGAAAAATAAAGTCAAGGTCAGCCCATATTTGGGAAAATGTCACAAGGAGGTGCTGCTTCATGAGCAAACCATGGGATCAGAGACTCATGGAATGGTTTGGGTTCTAAGGGACCTGCAAGATCATCTCATTCCAACCCCATCGCCATGGGCAGGGACAGCTCCCACTGGAATGGAGGAGATGTATGGAAGAACCAGGGATGTTCTTGCTGTTGACAGAGGAAAAGCTCTGATTCCTCATGACAGACACCAAAAAAAGGATCTTCAGGGACTCTCCCCCAACTTCTCCCACCCTTGTCTTGCACTTCCAGCCCCAGCAGGGAGAAATGTGGATGTAATCCCATGAGAGAATTAACAAGGTGGGACCTTCACTGAGCTTAGCCAAGTTTTATGGAGCTCTACAAGGTTTGATATCCCTGGAAGTGCTTCAAAGCCAGGTTGGATGGGACTCTGAGCAACCTGATCCAGTGGGTGGCATCCCTGTCCATGGCAAGGGTTTGGAACTAGATGGTCTTTAAGGTCCCTTCCAACCAAAACATTCCATTAGTCTGTATTTTTGGTGTCATTATTCCTATTATTAATCAGACACCACAACTTTTGATATTTTTATTCTGCCCCCAAATTTGGATCTTGGAAGGATTTTCCTCAATCCCTGCACGGGACAAGTCACCCAACAGCACTTGCATCCCCCATCTGTCACCTCGAGCTGATGCTGGACCTCAGCAGGGTCCAGAAGCAGGGCTGGGGATGTGTTCCCACCTCCTCAGTTCTCCCTAAATTCACAAACCCCACCAATATTGAGGCAGTGGGACGGAGATGGATCGGGAATCGCAGTCCATTTACTGTTGCCCATAATGTTATTCTGAAGGACCAGTAAGCTCTGAAGTGACACCTGAGGGATAAATATCACAGAATCCCAAAATCTTTTAGGTTGGAAAAGGCCTCCAAGGCCATGAAGTCCAACCTGTGACTGATCACTGCTTTGTCAATTAGACCAGAGCCCTGAGTGTCATGTCCAGGCATTCCTTGAACACCTCCATTCCACCTCCCTGGACAGTTCATCCCAATGTTTAAAAACCCTTTCCATGAAGAAATTCCTTCTAATGTCCAACCTGAACCTCCCCTGGTGCAGCTTGAGACCATTTCCTCTCATCCTGTCGCTGGTTGACAGGGAAAAGAGGCCAACCCCCACCTTGCCATATGTCCCAGAGAGGTTCCTCTGCCACCCAAAATCTTGTTCACTCCATGACCTGGTATCTCCTGCACCATCCCACCTCCCTCCCGACCCGCAACGCAGCCTCCCAGCTCACTCCTATCCATCCCCCATTATCCAAACAGAGCCACTGCAGCCAAATCAAATCTCCTCCAATATCAGTCGTCTTCCTCATTTAGCACTAATCCAAACAGTAATTTGTTTATGCAAATTAGAGCTCTAATTTTGTATTAGCCCAAACTATGCTCATAATGCTATTAGCAGAACATATATAAACCGCGCATTACCGGAGAATATCCGTAAATTAAGATCCCGCTATCCTATCAGCGGAATGCAAACCCCGGAGAGCATTTCCTTTAAATGAACATGTGCTCCAAAGAAAAAGAGAGCTGGAAAATGGAATAGTTACATTTCCTAATGCTGAGCGTGACAGCCTATTCATTCCGGAGGGCTGTTGCCACTGGCTACCGAGCTCGGAAAATTTGCTGCCTGTTTTTTGTGGAAGGGGATGGGAATTCGATAAATTCATCATTTCAGTTCCCCCAGGGTCTCCTCCTCATGGAACTGCTCCAGAGAGGAGCATCAAGTCTTAGTGACTTGCAAAGAGTCACAGTGGTGGCGTCATTGGGTGAAGGTGGCGATGGCATGAGGGACACTTGGGTCTCTCATGGATCACCCAGCACATCCCAGAAAACTCCAGCAAGGCCAAGGATGCATCCAGCATTGGCTGCAGGACCTGAAGAAAGGTCTTGTGGCTGTACCAGGGGCAATAAAGAAGATATTAAATATCCAACGGCCGGGAGGGTGACAGAGAGGATTCTCCCACTCTACTCTGCTTTTCTGAGATCCCATCTGGAGTTCTGTGTCCAGCTCTGGGGTCCAATATCAGAAGGACATGGACCTGTTGGAGCAAGTCCAGAGGAGGCCATGGAGATGCTCCGAGGCATGGAGCCCCTCTGCTCTGGGAGAGCTGGGGGTGTCCAGCCTGGAGAAGAGAAAGATCCAGGGACACACTATCCAGTGTGTCACGGGACTCCAGGAGAGCTGGAGAGAGACTGTGGAAAAGGGATGGAGTGACAGGACAAGGAGGAATGGCTTCCCACTGCCAGAGGGCAGGATTAGATGGGATATTGGGAAGGAATTCTTCCCTGGGAGGGTGGAGAGGGACTGGAACAGAGTTCCCAGAGAAGCTGGGGCTGCCCCATCCCCAGAAGTGTCCAAAGCCAAGCTGGATGGGGCTTGGAGCAACCTGGGATAGTGGAAGGTGTCCCTGGCCATGGCATCCATGGAACTGGATGATCTTTAACCTTCCAACCCAACCCATTCCAGGATTCTAACGAAGGTATTGCAAAACGTCACCATGGGTGTGACAAGACCCATCCCAGCTCCATCCATCTCCTCTTCCTCCCAGGGACACATCCCCGGGAGGCCCCAGGATGCTCCATTCCTTCATTCACAGGGGCTCCAGTGCCAATGCATTTTGGGCTCCTCTTTCCCAGCTGAATCAGTCCCTTCAGACTTCTTCTAATTCCATCTATATTCTCTACATGTTATCTCTGGGTAACATATAGAGATATCCACACACTTCTATCTCCATACAGATACACAAATTATTGAATATATATACTCTGAGTATATGTATTGAAATACAAGATCTATATATTATATAGAATAATAAATATGGATACTTTTATACATAAATCTATATATTATCACCTGTATTCTCTGGGCCTTGTATATCCATCAACTATCTCTAGATATTATTGAATATATGCACTGAATATATATATATTCAATCATGTATGTTCAATAATATCTAGATATAGTCAATATATATATTTAATAATACCTAGAGATAATTTATATGGGGCCCAGATACTATTTTTATTCTTAGTACTTCATATTATTCATATATTATTGAATAATAATTATAATTATATTATTATAATTATTATATTTTTATATTCAATAACTATATTTATTTATATTATATAATAATTATAATTATATTGTTATAATTATATAATCAATAATATTCACTAATAAATAGGTGATACATATAATACATAGATATTATTTTCTATATATTATACATTTCCTATTTTCTTTAAGTCTATTAGAGGGGAGGGAAGAAGCCAGGGGTTCATCCAGCATTTCCCACTCTGGTTTGTAGGGAAAGGCTGGGATGTGGCACAGCTGTGGCAGCACTCAAGGCATGGATTTATAGATATATAGATGTACTATACAGATATATAAACTATATACAGACATATATAGATATATATAGAAATAGATAGATAGATAGATAGATAGATAGATAGATAGATAGATAGATAGATAGATAGGATAAATATATTTAAATAGATATTTTATATATTTAAATACGTATTGTGTCTATATAGTTATTTCTATATATGTAGATATATCTGTATATATTAAAAATATTCTATATCTATAGAGATACATTCAATACATATTGAATATAAATTTACATATATGCCTTAATACATTATATTATCACATATACACACATACATGAGATAATATAATAAATTAAAATTTTTCTGGGCTGTAAGGCCAAGAAAACCCAACCCACCCCAAGCCCTGCACCATCCCAGGGGCTGCTCGCACCACCTGAGCCTGATTCACACTGGTTTAAGCACCGGTTTAAGATCCAGTTGGTTGAATCCCACAAATCCTCAGGACATTTATTTTCCTGCCTTGCTGCACTCAGCCACTCTAGTGGTTGCACACTTCTCTCCTCTTTGGAATTCCTCAGGGATGGCCAAGCCCCAAACTGAGGGAACCTCCAAACACAGGCGCTGTATCAGAACATCTCCGCTGAGGCAGAGGGTTGAAACGGGATGATTTTTAAGGTTCCTTCCAACCCAAGCCATTCCATGAACCTATGATTTTTTCAAGGATTTTGGAAAAGAGCATCAAAACTCATCTCATTCCCCAAAGGGAGTGGGGCTGAACCTCCTCTAATTTAGATTTGTTGGATCTTTGAGGTAGAAAAGTGACCTCTGGGTGGTCTCCAAGCAAAGCTTCTGCAGAACATCTGCTCAGGCTGCCAAAGCCCCAAGTGCCACCAGACCAAAGCCGTGGAATCATCAAATCAAAGAATGGTTTGGGTTGAAAGGGACCTTCAAAATCACCAAGTTCCAATCCCCCTCCCTGGGCAGGGCCACCTTCCAGTAGAACAGGTCACTCCAAGCCCCATCCAACCTGGCCTTGAACACTTACAGGGATGGGGAGTCCCAACCAGGAGCTCAGTTTGAGCTCACTGGAGGCTTGGACACCTCCGTTTCCACATTCTGGGCAGTGCAAATGTCCAAGCAGGGATATCCCCTCATCCTTTTACATAAAGTATTATTTATTAGAATATTTACTGTATTTATTATTACATTAGCTATGATATTTATTATATTATAGGAGCCCTAAGAGATTTAAAATTGAAGGGAAATTATGTTTTATATGGAAAAACCATGCACACAGAGAAGCACAGGGAGGGAACTCAACACCCCAACCTTCACTTGCAGGAACCCTTTATTTCCCTCTCCGTCCAAGTTGTTGCTCCCAAGTGGTTGTGTGGCCCCAACACAGCCACCAATGTGTGTCCCCCTCCCTCTTAGTGACATCCAAGCTGGTGGTGGCGGGGAAAAGCCACCGGCGAGGGCACGGAGCCGAACGCCCACTCGCTTTTCATCGGCGGTGGGATCCCAGCTCTCCGTGGAATTGTTACCCTAATGGAAAGGACGGCCTTTGGAAATGAACTGTATTGACAAAAGAGGATAAAATTAATGAGATAATAGCCGGGCCAAGGACCTGAAGAATACACCGGGCCCCTCGACACGAGGGCCTTGTAATTCCCTTTCTGCCGCGCATCCCGCAGATCTAAAGAGTCCTCCCGTCCATCCACAAGGCCCCGCTCCGGCAGGAAATTTCATTAACGCTGGAAAATAGGAAAGGTATTAAGCGTGGATAATGAAGGCCAGAGTGTGAACAGTGCCTTAAGATAGTCTTCTTTCTAGCCTTTGTAATGGGAGGCATGAACTTTCCCTTCAAATCCATTTCTAATCCATTTGAAATACTACAGCAAATTATCTCCCCTTCAGCCCGAGAGCGGCCGGCCAATTTACTCCGAATAGAAGTGACAATGCTCCGGAATTTATCGCCATAACCTTGACTACACAAGGTTGAGGGTTGTCTTTCCTCCACCCCCCGGGGTGGACAGCGGAAGAAAAATTTTAATGAAGAGGGGGTGGAGGAATGACATAAAAATGTTTAAAAACGGCACAAGTTCGACGCCAGTTCTGGGGAAAATCAGAGTCTGGTGCTAAAAATGTTACAAAGGGAGGTCCCAGGCTGATAAAACACTCAAGGCCAGCTTGGACGGGGCTGGAGCAACCTGGGCTAGTGGAAGGTGTCCCTGCCCGTGGCAGGAGGTTGGAACAAGATGATCTCTAAGGTCCCTTCCAATCCAAACCATTCCATGATTCTGTAGGATGAGGTTCGGGCTTTTCCAGTGCATCTCTTGAAGCAGCAGCAACTTTGCCTCACTCTGAACATTTCAGGCTGGGGTTTTGCAGGTGCTTGTGTTGACCAAGTCTGATTTCCCAGGATTAAACACCACCCTGCTGTATCCTTAAGAGAATTCCAGAGGCATTTAGGTGGGAAAAGCTCTCCAAGATCATCCAGCACTGCCAAGACCACCACTACGCCACATCCCCAAGTGCCAAATCCACACGGATGTTAAATTCCTCCAGGGATGGGGATTCAACCACTGTCCCGGGCAGCCCGTTCTGATGCCTGCCCAACCTTTCCATGAGAAACTTCCCAATATCCAAACTAAACCTCTCCTGGCACAACTTGAGGCTATTTCCTCTTTTTCTGTCCCTTGTTCCCTGGGAATAGATCCTAATCCCCACTTGGATCCACCCTCCTGTCAGGGAGTTGTAGAGAGCCAGGAGGTCCCTCCTGAGCCTCCTTTTCTCCAGGCTGAGCCTCCCCAGCTCCCTTAGCAACTCTCCTGGTGCCCCAGACCCTTTCCCAGATCTGTTCCCTTCCCTGGACATGCTCCAGGCACAGGGGACGGGCATTGCCCTGGTCCTTTGGTCACACCAGGGCTGGTGAACAAAATCTCCCCCAGTCTTCTCTCCTTGACCATCTTCACATTGCTTGGACAGCAGAAAAGCTGGGCCCTTCCTCCAAACTTTTCTGGAGGAAAAGCCTTTAGGAAACTGAAATGTTTCTTCCAACAGCACAAAGTGGACCAAGAGGGAAAAAAGGGCTCAGCACAACAACGTGGAGTCAATTGTCAGGTGATGCCCAGCTCAAGGTGCTTTCCTCACCTCCAAACGCAGCAAAGCTGCTCAGAATGGAGTAAAGGCACCAAAACTTCAGCCAGGAGCCAGCAAGTGATGCCGGGAAAACACAGTCCCTCTTAAAATAATCTATAAAAAGGAAAAAACCAGGAGATTTCCAAGCCAACATGGAAAACGAAGGTTAAAAACAAGGACGAGTCGCTCCAGCATGCTCAGATTTAACACCCCCATCCCCCCATCGACACAAGACCATGTGATCCAAAAATCCCACCCAAACCCCTGCAAAAATCCCCCTATATTTGAAACATACAATTTTTAGAGTATTTGATGTCTGTACGTCAAGCACAACCCCACGAGCAGAGCAGGAACATCCCGGCGGCGTTTCCAGCCGGCTGAAACGGAGAGGATTTCCCGGCGCTGGCGGCGATACAAGTGGCTCTTAAAGAATGGTTTTCTTTTACTACTGGATTTCTTCTTGGGCTTAGCTTGTATTTTTTTTGAAAGTAATCCTTACATAGTCAGAAATCACATTTGCATGCTGGCATTTGAATCCCGAGGAAAGAGCGGATCATCGCGGGGGCAATGGTTGTGGAAAGCAACAGGGAGAGAGGTGAGGAAGGAGGGAGCTCGTCCATCACAAGCCTTGAAGGTGGCAATGGAAAATCCTCATTTGGGAGAAAAAAACCCCAAAAAAATCATGTTTTCCTCAGTCATTCATCATTCCTTAGGAAATAACACAGGATTTAGGGTTAAAGGTGTTCCTCAAACACACCAGGAATGCTCCAAGACGCTTCACCACTTCCCCCTGAGAGCTGCTCCCTCACCCACTAGATCCCCGAGGACCCCAAATCTACAGCTAAAAGCAAGTAATTCCACTAAAATGTTGGATTTAGGGGATTTTCATCAACATTGATGCTTTCTCCTTAAAATAAAAAGGTCAAACCTCAAATAAACACTTTCTACATTAAGATTTCATGTATTTAAAGAACCTGATTGGGATAATTCAAATAACTCAGTTCACTGTTGATGATATTTGAGGTTGGAAAAGTGATTGGAAATTACAAATAGAAAGGGATGCTTCTTTTCCCAACATATATCCATAAATACAGAGGATCCATTCATTTCAAATACACAGTGACCAGCAAAAACTCGTTAATTTACCCATAAATAATTCTCTCCTTTCAATAATTACTTCTAATTATGAAACAAACACCTTAAAAAAGAACCCCTATTTTAATTTGGTTCAATTGAATCTGAATTTCCATTCAAATGCAGCTTAATGTTAATCTCAAGGAAAAAAAAAAAATAATCCAGCCCAGATCTCATTTAGCATTTTCAAAACCTGGGAAAAATTATGAATTTCAATGAGCACCTATTAAGCGCCTTAATTACCTAAATAAAGACGTACCTTCCCAATAAATCCCCCTGACCTGAAAAGGAAAATAGTTGCAAATAAATTTAATGGTTGTCAACCAATGAGAACAGAGATTCCTCCAAAAAGAGGCCCCCAAAAAACAGGAACGTGGGATTACACCTGCAGTGAAGGATTGTGGAGGGTTTTTTCATGGTTCTTCCCAATTTCCACATCTCCTAGGCATGATGCCTCTTCCCAATCTTTGCATAGACAGGATAACTTTTCTCCTTAAATAATTCCACTTGGAAAGACCCAGGTATGAACAAAATATCCCAATCTCCTTGCAGTGCCTTCTCAAAGGGCTGTAAAATTTACAGGCAACTTCGGGCTAAACTGAGGGGGAACATTCCATAGAATCATGGGATGGTTTGGGTGGGAAGGGACCTGAGAGATCATCCAGTCCCACGCCCTGCCATGGGCAGGGACACCTTCCACTATCCCAGGTTGCTCCGAGCCCCGTCCAACCCAGCCTTGGACACTTCCAGGGATCCAGGGGCAGCCACAGCTTCTCTGGGAATTCCATTCCAGCCCCTCACCACTCTCCCAGGGAAGAATTCCTTCCCAATATCCCATCTATCCTTGCCCTCTGGCAGTGGGAAGCCATTCCTCCTTGTCCTGGCACTCCATCCCTTGCCCAAAATCCCTCTCCAGCTCTCCTGGAGCCCCTTTAGGCACCGGAAGGGGCTCTGAAGTCTCCCTGGTCTTCCCTTTTCCAGGCTGGACATTCCCAGCTCTCCCAGCCTGGCTCCAGAGCAGAGGGGCTCCAGCCCTTGGAGCATCTCTGTGGCCTCCTCTGGACTCCCTCCAGCAGCTCCACATCCTTCTGTTGTTGGACCCCAGGGCTGGAGGCAGCTCTGCAGGTGGGGTCTCACCTGAGTGGGGCAGAGGGGCAGAATTTCCCCCTCCTGCTGCCCATGCTATGAGATGAGCCCAGGACATGGGGAATTTCTGAGTTCCAGCACACATTGATGGGGTACATTCAGTTTTTCAGCCACCAACACCCCCAAATCCTTCTTGGGGCTGCTCTCAACCCGCTCTCCAACCTGCTCTCTGGATCTGCCCTTGGGATTGTCCTATCCACTTGCAGGACCTTGGCCTTGGCCTTCCCGAGGTTTGCACTGGCCCAGCCTGTCACGGTCCCTCTGGATGCTGTCCCTTCCCTCATGTGTGCCATCATTCCCTCCCACTGGATTTATCCTCTGGAAGCCATTCAGCCCCACACTGCCGTTCCCTTTCATCTCTCCATTGTGTCCATGAAAAGCCGGAGCTCCACACGGCACTTGGCAGCCCCTGCTGGGCTCATGATCCTGCTTGAACCCAGGGAAAGCCCTGAAATCCTGCCAAAACCTTCCAAAAACATAGGAGATCCAGTATCACCTCGAGGAGCTCAGAGCAGTCGGAGAGGAGAGCTCCTTTCCCTGCCCCTGTTTGCTAAATCCCTGCTATTGTTTGTAATCCAATTCATTCCTGCGGGAGATGGAGAGCCTGGATACAAAACCAGCTCCATGTGCCAAGCACGGAAAACAGGGAAAGACTTTGCCTTGTGACAGGCTGTACTGAAGGATTGGTGTGGCCAAGTGAGGAGGGCAGGGATGGAACTGTCCTGGGAGAGCTGGGGGTGTCCAGCCTGGAGAAAAGAAGGAGCCAGGAAGACCTCAGAGCCCCTTCCAGTGCCTCAAGGGGCTCCAGGAGAGCTGGAGAGGGACTTGGGACAAGGGATGGAGGGACAGGATACAGGGAATGGCTTCCCACTGCCAGAGGGCAGAGTTAGATGGGATATTGGGAAAGAATTCCTGGCTGTGAGGGTGCTGAGGCCCTGCCACAGGTTTTCGAGAGAATCTGTGACTGCCCTTGGATCCCTGGAAGTGTCCAAGGCCAGGTTGGACGGGGTTTGGAGCAACCTGGGATAGTGGAAGGGGTTCCTGCCCACAGCAGGGGTGGGACCTTCAAGATCTCTTCCAACCCAAACCATTCTCTAAGCCTGTGCCAGGGCCTCACCACACCCACAGGGAAGAATTTTCTCCCAATATCCCATCTAATCCTTCTCTCCTTCCTCCACCACTGCCTATTCTAATGCTTGACAACCCAAATTCTCCCTGATATCCAATCTAAATTTCCCTTGGCACAATTTGAGGCCGTTTCCTCTTGTCCTCCCCACTCCCTGACAGCCCAACTCCAAACCATCTCCTTGGCTTCTCTCCAGCCCTGGGCCTGATCCCACCCACAGCGAGCCCCGGGAGGATCCTCGGAAACATTTCCAACTTCTCCAGCAAAGTTTGCGCTATGAAAACGCCTCCCTGGAGAAGAGACAAAAGACCCTTTGGAGAAGACAATTTGCCCACATGAAGCTGTTTTCAAGGTAGGTCAAGTCTCAGCCCAAACCCCCCTGCCAAGGTCCTGTTAAACCGCTTAGGCTGAGCCTGAGAATGGAAATGCTGACGGTCCCTAATACTCGGCTTTCCATCCTGCTGCTCTAATGCCGGCGGCGGATCAGTGATTACACCGGGAAGACCGGGAACTATTGTCCCGTTAATTAGATTCCTTTCACCCCCATTAGCTCAGGCGATTGGACAAAGTTCATTAGGGTTTAACTCTGATTAGCTGAAATGGAGCTCGCGGCGTTCCAGGCAGGTGTTGCCGGCTTTAGTGGCACCGTTTGGGAAGCTCCAGGACCCGTGTCCACGTGGATTAATCCTTAATCCCTCCCAGACAGTGTCCTACCACCCTCGGTGATGGGCTAAAATCAGAGGGAAAGCGAGAGCAGGTCCTAGACCTTCCCCTGTCCTGGCACCGAAGTGATATTCCTCCCTCTGCTCATCCCTGTAAATCCCATTTCAGAGCTCTGGACGTGCTCCAAGCGCTGGAATATCCCAGGAAGGCTAATTGCCGAGGATCGTTCCAATGCTGTGCCCGTATCCCAACCCAAACGGCTCCAACTTTGAATATTTATCACAATAATCAGCCAGACACGGAGCCAAATCCCACTGGAGGCTTTCCCTCCTGCCTGCTTTCCAAAAATACCTGGGATAATTGCTTTTTCCGAAGATATTTTCCCTTTAAACGCTCTTTTCCTCACGCAGGAAACAGCAATAATACTATGAAGAGCCAGAACAGCTGATACATTTTAATTAAAGCAAATATCTCGGACAAGGAGCAGGATTCCATGGAAAAACAGGAACTCAGCATGGAAGAGGTTAAAGAAGTTCAGCGGGGCTGCGCTAAAGGGAATTATCCACTGGGAAAACACCAGCTACTGGCTGCCTCTGGAAAACCCCATGCCCACGGCTTGGACTAGGGGTGGATACACATCCACAGACGACGCATTTTGAAAACTGAATTTAAATTTGATTAATTAATTGAAATTTAAAATTAAATTTAGCTACAAAGGCAGAGAAAAGTGTATAAATTATTTTTTTCCCCCGAGGAGTTGGTTTTCCTGCCTTTATATTAAATTTAAGGAATAAATAACAAAGTCAGGTGTTGACTCCAAGCTTATTTTTCCAAATTTAAAGCAGGTAGTTGTATATCCATGGATTTATCCAATATTGTGGTCTCCTTATTATTTATAAACTGACACACAAAACAACTGGAGCAGCATTGTCAGCTCTGATTCCTTGGCATGGACTTGTGGCATCCCTGTAATTCCGTGATCCAGGAAATATTTATTAATATCGATGTTATACATGCCTGGATTAGTGTATATATACACATATATGGAATCATGGAATCATTTAGGTTGGAAAAGACCTCCAAGATCACAGAGTCCAACCTGTGACTGATCCCAAACTTCTCACCCAGACCAGAGCACTGAGTGCCACCTCCAGGCATTCCTTGGACACCTCCAGGGATGGGGATTCCACCGCCTCCCTGGGCAGCTGATTCCAACCCTTTCCATGAAGAAATTCCTCCTGATGTCCATCCTGAACCTCTCCTGGTGCAGTTTGAGGCCATTTCCTCTTTGTCTCTTGTTCCCTGGGAGCAGATTCCGAACCCCACCTGGATCCACCCTCCAGTCAGGGAGTTGTGGAGAGCCCAAAGGTCCCCCCCTTGAGCCTCCTTTTCCCCAGGNTATTTCCTCTTTGTCTCTTGTCCCCAGGGAGCAGATCCCGAACCCCCCCTGGATCCACCCTCCAGTCAGGGAGTTGTGGAGAGCCCAAAGGTCCCCCCCCGAGCCTCCTTTTCCCCAGGCTGAGTCCCCCCAGCTCCCTCAGGCACTTCTGGTGCTCCAGTCTCTTCCCAGCTCCATTCCCTTCCCTGAACACGTTCCAACCCCTCAATGTCTTTCTGGTGAGGATCCCAAAATTCCCGCCAGGATTGGAGGTGCCCCAGCAGTGCCAGCACAGGGGGATGGACATAACATGGCTGGTACAAGCCAGGTGCCAGTGGCCTCCTTGCCCACCTGGGCTCAAGTCCAGCTACTGCCACCAGCACCTCCAAGTCCTTTTCCATCTCTCCAGCCCTTTATCCACAAGACTGGAGCATTCCATGAGGTTGCTGTGATCCAGGTGCTGGATCCAACACTTGGCTTTGTTGACCCTCACACGGTTGGCCTCAGCCCATCCACTCAATTTCTATCCACATATAAAATACATATTATATATATTTTATAAATGTAGACATGCATAATTAATAAATGCAGATCTATAAAAATTTGGATCTGCTTCCAAGAGAAAGGAAAAAAAAAAAAGGTCCAACACTTCTGAGAGCGTCAGTCCATCAGATACTCACCGGGAAGACACTTAAAGGAACTCAGCTCCAATTCGGAATATATAGAATGGATAAAAATGATTCAAAGGCCCCCATCAAGGGGCAGGGGCAGTTGGTTCCTTGTCCTAATTGCATTGCCTACATTCCAAAGGATATCGCTCCATTATTAAAGGGTCGGGACTATTTTATGCGCTCACATCTCTTCAATTGGAATTTGGATCAATGGATGCATTACAAGCTTTGCCTTTAAGAGCCTAATAAACAACAAGATGGAACGGAAAATTCGCTGGAAGATGACGCTTTTAAAAATCCATTTCCAGGGGAGAAAACGGGACGTGGTGAAGGGGGGTGCAACTGAACCAAAAAAGCTGGAGATAAAGTTGAAAAGGTCAGGATAAACCTGAGAAAAAAGGACTTGGGGGTGTTGGTGGATGAAAAGCTGGATACAATCCAGCCATGGAAACCCAGAAATTCCCCACATCCTGGGCTCATCCCACAGCGTGGGAAGCAGGAGAGGGGGAATTCTGCCCCTCTGCCCCCCTCAGGTGGGACCCCACCTGCAGAGCTGCCTCCAGCTCTGGGGTCAAACAGCAGGAGGACGTGGAGCTGCTGGAGGGAGTCCAGAGGAGGCCACAGAGATGCTCCAAGGGCTGGAGCCCCTCTGCTCTGGAGCCAGGCTGGGAGAGCTGGGAATGTCCAGCCTGGAGTAAGGAAAGCTCCAGGGAGACCTCAAAGCCCCTTCCAGTGCCTAAAGGAGAGCTGGAGAAGGACTTGGGACAAGGGATGGAGGGACAGGACACAGGGAATGCCTTCCCACTGCTAGAGGGCAAGGATAAATGGGATAATGGGAGGGAATCCTTCCTTGTGAGAGTGGTGAGGACCTGGCACAGGTCTCCCAGAGAAGCTGTGGCTGCCCCTGGATCCCTGGAAGTGTCCAAGGCCAGGTTGGACGGGGCTTGGAGCAACCTGGGATAGTGGAAGGTGTCCCTGCCCATGGCGGGGGGTGGAATGAGATGAGCTTTAAGGTCCCTTCCAAACCAAACTATTCCATGATTTTATGACGTGAATGCTTCCTAGAGATAGATAACAAGCTAAATTTATAAAATAAATAGAAATAAATAAAAGAATTTAGCAATAAAGAAAATTAATTTATCACTAAATAAAATAATAAACAAAATAAAAGCCCTGGCAGCATTTGCACTTCCAAACCGCCCAGAGATGCTTTTAATCAGGGACTGTGGGAGAAAATCTGGGAAGGGGTTCGGTTATATAGGATTTTGATGGCTCTACTGTCCCAAATTTTGGCACAGTAGTTCAACGTGTGCCCAAAAGACCAAACACAATAATTCTTGCTCTCTCATTAACTCCAAATTAGCCCTTCCCACACCAGACTCCTACAGAGCTGTCTCCCTCTGCTGACACCAGACCCACAGCAATTCCCAAACTCCCAAAAACCTCACAAAAATCTCCAGGCCAACCAGAAAAATGCAGAAAACTTCCTAAATTAACCCAAAACTTGCCTCCAGCTTGTAGCACTGACCTGACCCTCCACATGGTGGGATGTAACTTCCAAAGCAACTTCCATGGCATCATCATCCCCCTCTTTACATTTTTCCATGGAAAAGTGGATGGAAAAGGATTTTTGTGATGCTCTAGGGCATCATTACCTGCGTGGCACGGCCCTCACCAGCACCTCTAACTCATGTTCCCACTGAGGGTTTGGTCCTCATTTTTGGTCCTCTGCTCAGCCTCCACCCCCATCCCAGGACTCCCAAATACCTCCATGTGGAGCATCTCCACTCCAGTATGTCCACAGAAAATCCTAAAGTGTCGCCTTCTGAACCAAAGTTGGACCTAACACCAGACTGAAGGGAAAAAGAAACAACCAACCAGATTTGCTTCCAAATTTATAAACAGTCAACACCGGAACAAACGGATAAAGCAACAGCTGGAAGAGCTGGGATGGTTTTTGGCATCCCACAGCACACAAAAGCTAGAGGAACACTTCTCCTGGAACTCTGGAAGAGCAGGAGAAGTTGTGAAGGTCACCATTATCCAGAGCATCAGGAAAAACAAGCCCTCACAGTGCTTATCCCACGTTGATTTCCCTGGTTTTCACGGATGGGAAATAAAGGCAAAATTTCCCCTGGGAACAACACCAAAGACATCCACAAGTGATGGATCTGCTGAGGGTTCTCCAGGAGCTGGGAGCTGGCCACCTCACCACATGCCCTACAAAGATTTCCATCCACGTCATTAGGAAGTGTCTTTTCTCCCCTTATCCAACCCCAAATAATCGTCTTAGAAATCCATGTGATCAAAAGACCATAAAAGACCCCATGACCCCAGTCAAGACTCTGGAGGGAAGAAATCAAATCCATGATTTCAACATTCCCAACCCACCTAAATCAATATCAAACCACTAAAAGTGATTAGACCAATCTGGTGTTGTCCCAAAGATGGGCCATGAGCTGGGAATGGTGTGAGTTGTGGGAATTGCTCTTCTCCCTGTCCCCAGTGGAGCCAACCACAACCCAACCGGAGCCAAGACTGGCACGATCCCATCCCATCGGCCAGGAGAGGACGGAAAGCAGAGCCTGGAGAAGAAGACAGCGAGATGGCTGTAATTTATACTCTCCTGCCTCTACTTTATGGCTTTCTTAATTCGGCTCCTGCTACTATTAATGTAGTTAATGTTGAGATTATATCTATTTTCTGGCGTCAGGCAGTGATTTATCCAAGCCATTTTTCCGGAGCCGGCTCCCACGCTGTTAAATCAAGCGACTGCCAATTAAGTGCTGACTGGGGAAGTGGATGCAATCTTAACAGAGATCTAACCACAAATTAATCCGGGCGTTCCAGTTCGCGAGGCCGAAGCGCTGAACCGTGCCGAGCTGGGAAAAAGGAAAACAAAAACAACCCCCAAAACAATAGGAAAAAATAAAATCCACTACTGACTCGGAGAAGGAAAGAGGGAAGTCGCCTTTCCCAGTGGGATGGTGCCCATCAGTCAAGCTTTGAGGGGTCATTGCTTTTGGGGCCATCACCCAGCAGTGAAAACCAGGCGGCAGGAGGAGCATGGATTGGGAATTCAAGGATGGGTTTGGAAATATCTGTTTGGAAGACTAAAGGTGGGAATGGGAGCTCTCTGATCCACCAGCAACTCCAGGTATCCCAGAGTTCATACAAGACCAAGTCATCTCCAGGTTTGTAGCAGGAGAGTCCAATCACCGGCCCAGAGTTCATTTTTGATGTGAAATCATAAAATCCTGGAATGGTTTGGGTTGGAAGGGACCTTAAAGATCATCTCTTTCAAACACCTCTGCCATGGGCAGGGACACCTTCCACTAGACCAGGTTGCTTCAAGCCTCATCTAACCTGGCCCTGGACACTTCCGGGGATGGGTCAGCCAAAGCTTCTCTGGACAAATCTCAAATCCCCCTGGATGTCCCAGTGCTCCAAGACAGGATGTGTCATGATCAACAACAGCAATGCCCAGAGAGATCACGGAATGCTTGAGGCTGGAAGGAATCCCTGGAAGCCTGGCCCAACCCCCTGCTCAAGCAGGGTCATGCAGAAACAGTTGCCAACCACCAGATGGCTTTAAACTGGCAGAGAGCAGGATTAGCCGGGATAATGGGAAGGAATTCTTCCCTGGAAGGGTGGTAAGGCCCTTGAATGGAATTCCCAGAGAAGCTGTGGCTGTCCCATCTCTTAAAGTGTCCAAGGCCAGGCTGGATGGGGCTTGGAGCAATCTGGTCCAGTGGAAGGTGTCCCTGCCCACGGCAGGGAGTGGAACTGGATGACCTTGGAAGGTCCCTTCCCACCCAAACCCTTCTATGGTTTTCAAAGACATTTAAGGCAAAAGATCTCACACTAAAGCTTGGGAGTTCTGGGGTTCCCCAGCATCTTGGTGGGACCGGCCAGGCTCCATCCCCTTGGATGCACCTGGATAGCTGCTCACATTTGCACCTCCCTATGCCAGGTAGATACCAAAATGCCCATGGAGCTTTTCCATGGATGTCAGCATCTGCAGGAGGACACAGCATGACCATGTTCAGGAGGTTCCCCTTCAGCAAGTGGCCACCAAGACCCACAGAAACAACTCCAAACCTGTCATCCTGCTTTCAGGAAGAGGCAAAACAGCTCTGCTCCTCCCCAGCCTGCGACTTAACCGTTAGAAATCCTTCCCTGCATCCATGATTTGCCTCGGGAGCCATAAGGAAGAGCAATACACGACACTGAGAGTGATTATTAATAACAGCAAGGAGTCATTGAGATAACAGCTCATGATAAGTGGGGAACGTTTTTATGGTCCTTGAATATTGAGCAGGATTTTAAAAAAATTAAAAGAGTAGGAGAAATCCAACCCATACATACAGGGCAGTACAGAAATTCTGAAGATCCCGATGTTCCAGCCACCCCAACGGCCAGGGATTAAATCAACGGACAAGAATAAAGAGACAAAAGGCTGCAGTGTGTCCCTGTGAAAAGGGACTTTTGGGGAGGACGGGAGCAATTCCTACCAGCTGCAGAAATCCAATCTGAGGGAAACACCATCCAGAGCTCCCATCATAAATACTCAATCAACAAGGACAAACGACTCCATGTCTCCATCACAATAAAAGGAACCTGTTCCTGGAGAAGGATCCAGGGAGACCTCAGAGCCTTTCCACTGCCTGAAGGGGCTCCAAGAGAGCTGGAGAGGGACTTGGGATGAAGGATGGAGGGACAGGACAAGGCAGAATGGCTTCCCACTGCCAGAGGGCACAGTTAGATGGGATATTGGGAAGTAATTCTTCCATGTAAGGGTGGTGAGGCCCCAGCAAGGTTTCCCAGAGAAGCTGTGGCTGCCCCATCCCTGGAAGTGTCCAAGGCCAGGCTGGATGGGGCTGGGAGCAACCTGGACAGTGGAAGGTGTCCCTGCCCACAGCAGCAGGTTGGGACAAGATAATCTTTAAAAGTCTTTTCCAATCCATATCATCTGATCAATCCACAATTTTACAAAGCAATTAAAAATCCCAAAGTGGCTGAAGTGCACACAGGGACTCCAAGGGGATCTGGGGAAGCCTTTACACAATTTGTGCCAGTCTCCCATGGAAGCTCTGTCTTGCTCCAAAACTCCCAGAGCTTTCCATGTGCTGCAATGCCACACAATTATCCCGTCTTTACACTCAAATTAAGTCCTCAAATACCATCAGGGAATACTTTAAGCAGGACTTCAGAAAGTCCTTATTAATCTTAGCATTAAAATAATACACATTCATCTCCAGCAATAGGTGAGCCAGCAACCTGATGAATACATTACCCTCAGGTTTTGCATAAAAAAGGATAAATTCCTTGAATTCAGCTGACAAAAACCCACTCACACAAAGGGATTCCAGGTCACCTTCACCGCGACGGTGTCGATCCTACTGCAACCAATTGGTGAGATTAGCTCTGAACCACTGGGGGAGAAGGGGCTGGTGAGTTTGAATTATGCAGGCACTCTAAAAACTATTGATTATTGTAAAGTTGGTTTACTACCACCCTTAAACCTGGCCCAAAAAGTGGTATTTAAACCAGTGTTTAATTATGTAAGTTGGCTCCACAACAGTGGAGTTTTAGCTCTTCCTTTTCCAGTTTGAAGCCTCATCCAGGTTCTTTTTGGTCACATCATCGGTTACTTTTGGGGAAATCCACCACGGGTTAAGTGCTGCACAAAGCATAATGTGAAGAACATCTTGGCCCCGAGATCGAGCGTTGTAACTCACCCTTGGAATCAGGTCCTTGGCCAAATCCTCTGCTCCACTGACAACATGCTTTAAATCACATTTTAACACTGATCTAATTAATGCAGCTCTTGCTAAACTGGACAATTTCTCTGTCTCCTCCCGACCATTGCTTGCTCTTGGTTTGGTTTAAACGTGGTCGAGAAGTTGAGGTCAATCCCATCTTTTCCCTCTTTTCATCTTCATGGCACCGGAAACCATTTGAAGGTGGTTTCTTCCCCAATAATTAACCCCCAAAAGTGATAATACTCAACTGTGGGGATGCTCCTCTACATCTGATTTATTTCTTTCAAATCCCATTGGAATATTCTGCATCCACCCATGCCCCACTCTCCGTGGCTTCAGGATGAACAGGTTGGAGAAGGAGCTCGCCCTGGTTTTCACGATCCTGATCTCATGTCCTTCTAGTGAGGAGATGCCAGGAGGACCACGGCAAGGAGCTCATGCTTCAAAGTGCTCAAGAGGAGACTGTGGGGATGGAAAGGTCACCCAATGGGAAGGGAAAGCTCCTGAAATGGGCTCATCTACAGATGGGCAACATCCCAAGCCTACAGTCCCACCACCATGAGTTCTGGTGGCATCAAAGGCATTTTCCCAAAGCTTATTTAGCCCCATCCCTAACACAGATGGGCTCCAACATTTGTTGTTGAAGCAACGCTTCTTGAGCTGTCCGAGCTGGGTTCACGGGAAATTTTGGCATGGGAATGTCCATCACAGATGACCCCAAGTGACCACAGCTAACAAGACCCTTCCACCACTGGAATCACACCTGTCAGGCTTCAATCCCCCCTCCCTCTTTCCCCACCTTTTATTCTGCTCCTCATGACAGATGTAAACAGATCCTTGGAGCTTAAGCAACATCCAAGGACCCAATAGTGGGAGAAGCTGCTTTGAGCAGGATGAACCTGAGGTCCATTTATCCCAGCTGTCGTTCCACAGCTGAAAAATCAGAGGAACAGATCTCAATGTCTCAAAATGAAAAAAAATCCCGACATACAAAATCCTTTGAAAGCGGCTCCAAATTAAGAGCTCCATCGAGGCTGTCAAGCCCCCGCGAGCTGAGTCTACAGCACCTTCCCTGGGAAGAGGGAGTTCGGCCCATTTATTTGGATGATGAAAGCAAAGGGATCTAAAAATTGCACTCCTTCGTTAATGAGCAGCCAAAGGGATCCGTAAGCATAATTCCAGAGGCTGGTAATATTTTATATAATCGGCAAGTGGTTTAAATTGAAAAGCCCCAACTGAATCAATATTTACTGCATTGAAACGAAATGAATAGTAATAAGTCACTAAGCTCCCTGTCCTGTTTCATAAAATAAAAAATTATAAAAATGAGCACAGGCGCGGAGCGACCATCGCATCAACTTTTACGGCACTCGGGGAGTCATAACCGACTGTTCTCATCAAATCCAAATTGTAAAAAACCTGCCCGAGGAAGCCTCACTTCAGCAGCGCCAACGGGAAAGAAAAAAAGGGAAAATAGGAGGCGAGAGTTTCACCAACACAGGCAAAAGGGCTCACAAAGCTGCGCTCCCCGGGCAGGCAGAGCATTCCTGGATGCTCCACGAAGCGCTTCCTCCTAGATTTCCCACAGAGAATTTGCCAATTTGCCCTCCCAGATGGATCCCAGCCTCCAGAGGATTTTGCCACAGCTCTGGATCTGGCCAATGCAACCGCTGCCCCCCCTCACGTTTGCAAGTTGCTTGGTGTCACCTGTGCAGAGGTGGGAATGACGCAGATCCATCAGGAGCTGCCCACTAGGATGTGCCAGCACCGGAAAGCAGATCCAGGCTAAGATTCATGCTGCCCTATTTCCTGTCCAACCACAAACCCATGGATGACACAGGATTCATGTCAGGGATTACAAACAGGGGCAGCACATTCGGTCAGCCCTGCTGGATTGAAACAGGTTGCCTGGAGAGGTTGGGGACTTCCCACCCCCAGAAGTGTCCAAGGCCAGGTTGGATGGGGCTTGGAGCAACCTGGGATAGTGGAAAGTGTCCCTGCCCATGGCAGGGGGTGAAACCAGATGGTCTTTAAGGTGCCATCCAACCCAAACCATCCCATGATTCCATGATTCTAATCCCACTCCTTCACACAATGTACAAGGAAGTCCTTTTTTCCTGCTCCTTATTCATCAGCTTTTTATTCTTAAAAACCCGGGAGTTCAGAAAAACAGACATTGAGGAGCTGAGTGTGTCCAGAGAAGGGAATGGAGCTGGGGAAGGGTCTGGAGCGCCACGAGTGGCTGAGGGAGCTGGGAGGCTCAGCCTGGGGAAAAGGAGGTTCAGGAAGGACCTTCGGGCTCTCCACAACTCCCTGACAGGAGGGTGGAGCCAGGTGGGGTTCGGGATCTGCTCCCAGGAAAAAAGGGACAGGACAAGAGGAAATGGCCTCAAGCTGTGCCAGGAGAGGTTCAGGATGGACATCAGGATGAATTTTATCATGGAAAGGGTTATCAAGCCCTGGCACAGCTGCTCAGAGCAGGGGTGGAATCACCGCTCCTGGAGGGATTTAAAAGCCATGTGGATGTGGCACCTGGGGACATGGTTTAGTGCTGACTTTGGCAATGCTGGAGGAATGGTTCGACTCAATGAGGGCTTATCCAGCCTCAATGATTCCACGATTCCACACCCTGATTTGGGTTGAAACAGCGTTATTTTAGATACAAAAGAGTCCAGGAATTTTTTAGAGGGAGGGAACAGGAAAACATTCCCGCTGTCTCCCACAACTCCCACGAAGTTCCTTCCCGTGACAAAAATAGTATTTCCCTTTTGCCCCCTTTTATCCCTGCCTTTAAAAAGGAATTTAAAGTAGCAGAGACATCGCCTTCATCTCCCTGCTCCTCCTTATTGAGCCATATAAAATATCCTGAACTGGAATAGCTTTGGGGTTTCCCCGGAGATTCACCCCTCATTGCCTCCGTTTACATCCTGCTTTCCACACCAGAGCACGGCAGGAACACAGACCTGGATTCACTACCAACAATTCCAGAAGCAATTATTGAATCTCCACTTATTTGGGGGAGATTAAAGGAAATTATTTGCAATCAAAACGTTATTTCAGCTTGGAAAACCATTCCTGCTCACGGACAGGTGGCCGCGGGATCCGTGCCAACTTCGGGAATCCCTCTGCTCTTTTTTTCCCACTTTCCCCGCTTTAACAGCTGTGACCTCTCAGACCTCCCCGTATCCTCCTGCAAATCCTCCTTCCAGGCGAGCCCAGAGGGCAGCAGGAGCTGCAGATGCTGCGGAGCCCAACTGGCACCTGGGGATGGATGGATGGATGGACCGGGAACAGGGAAGCTGCCGGATGCAGATGGTCGGCTTTGCCGGTGCCAAGGGTGGTGGCGAATCCGGCCTCGTGCTGAAATCCACACAGAGGTGCCAGGATCCAGCCTGGGAAGAGCCAAGGAGAGACTGGATAGTCCTGCATCATCCACACATTCCCTAACGGAATAAAAGCAAGGTCTGGAGGGAACACAACGGCTTCATCCCGAAGGAAGCTCTGTCAGACAGAGAATTTGGGTGTAGAAAGAGGAAATCTCAGTGCTCTGCTGGGGAGAGACCAGACCTGGTAGGAGGGATATTAGTTGGTATTAACGAGCTAATTCCTATTATTTCCAAGGCAGCAGAAGGAAATAAACACCCAGGAACTGAGAAAGCTGATTAAATAATCCCAGAATAATTTGGGCTGGAAGGGACCTTAAAGATCATCTCATTCCAACCCCCTGCCATGGGCAGGGAACCTTCCAGTAGATCTTCCAAACATTATGTAGGTTTTGGATATGAACATATAATTATTCAGGAACTTTTCTCCATGTTGAGTACAACAGACACTTAAACTCAACTGGAAATTTCATTAACTCAGCCCAAGGGTGAAATTTGACCCATGGGGGAGATGTACAAATTCTTTCTTTCTTTCCTTCTTTCCTTCTTTCCTTCTTTCCTTCTTTCCTTCTTTCCTTCCTTCCTTCTTTCCTTCCTTCCTTCCTTCCTTCCTTCCTTCCATTGCATGAAGCCCTTTCCAGCTCCTGGAAAACAGATCCTGCTGCCCAGTGAAGCTCTCAGAGATCTTATTTAGGATCCCTCTGCATCTGCCAATCCAGGAGTTTCCTCCATCTTTTTTTAGAGTATTTTATATCTTTTTTTGGGATATTCCTGTGCAGGGCCAGGAGTTGGATTTGATGATCCTTCCAGCTCAGGATACTCCCTGATTTCTCCCACCAGGATGAAACAGATGGATCCATCCTTCAGCCTGAAAGAAGCCTAAATGTTTACTTAGCCTGGGCAGAATTAATCAGTGGAAAACGATGCTCCGGCACTTGCCAAGTGACCTTTTTTGCCCCCAAAAACCGGATTGCTCATTCCTGAGCTCTGAGACCTGCCCGGGCACAGCCCGGAGCTCAGCCCAGATGCCGGCACCAGTTGGACTCGGCTCAGTGCAGCAGCTCACAAAGAGGTTTGAAGGAATTTATCCCAATTTTATCAGGATAAGAAGTAACTCAAGGAATTCATGCCTCGTGGAGCTGCCATTCAGCCATGCTCCGCTTCCCCCTTCCTCCTTTTTTGGGTGTTTTTTCTCTTAAATTCCAACTTTCACCCTGGAATTGGCACAGGAAAACTTCAGGGCTCGATCTGCTAAAAGGTTGGAGAAGTTACGACCCTTGTTAGGGAAAACCATCTGGGAAAAGGGTGGAAAAAAAGCAGCTCTGCCATTACTAATCTCTTATTAGAGTAGAAATTTAGGAATTAAATACATTCCTCCCTCCCACAGCTGTCACTGTCAGGTGAAAAAAGAGGGAGTGTGGAAATACCCAGCACCAGAAAATATATTCCAAATGGGATGCTGTTAGGAGGGATAATTAGCGCTAGAAAAAACACTTCTAAAGGGTCCAAACCACTTCAAAACAAGTTTTAAATACAGCATGTGGCCAATTTGGAAAACTTTATCCACAGGGAGATTTCATCTGGCCAAGCTACTCTGTTGCTGTTGAAGTCCGGGTTAGAAAAGGTGAATAATATCCCATAAATTTATATTATTTAAAACTACAGCTGGTGTTTGGGGAATTTGGATGGAGAAAAGGAAGAGCTAAACTTGGAACTTCATGCTCCCATGACAGATTTTATCCTGGAGCACCTGGGCAGGAATAAATGGATGCCCTGGGACAGAGTGAGGGTTAAAGGGCTTTAAAGACCGGTTCCAAATCCCAACAGGACCACGCTCGGTCCCTGGGGGACTTTGAACAAGATGCATCCCAAGACTGGATGAAGAAGGATCAACCCTCTGCTTCCTTCCCATGGCATCTGCCCTGGTTGCCTGGAGCCCATCTGGGTCTGGACCCTGCACACTAATCCATAAAAAACAGCATCACAGCCAAAATTAACATTTTTTTATGGGATCATGGAATGGTTTGGGTGGGAAGGGACCTTCAAGATCATCCAGGTGTCCCAGCCATGAGCAGGGACACCTTCCACTATCCCAGGTTGCTCCATGCTCTGTCCAGCCTGGCCTTGGACACTTTCAGGGATGGGGCAGCCACAACTGCTCTGGGAAACCTGTGCCACGGCCTCACCACCCTCCCAGGGAAGAATTCCTTCTAACCCTGCCCTCTGGCAGTGGGAAACTATTCCCTGTGTCCTGTCTCTCCATCCTTTGTCCAAAGTCCCTCTCCAGCTCTCCTGGAGCCCCTTGAGGCACTGGAAGGGGCTCCAAGTTCTCCCTGGAGCCTTCTCTTGTCCAGGTTGGACACTCCCAGCTCTTCCAGCCTGGCTCCAGAGCACTCAGAGAATTTTTCACTTTTTCCACCTTGGCATGGGAATGACCATCTCCAGTCTGGTGTCCCTGCATCTGAAGATGGCATCCATCATTGGAGACGATCTCTTGGATTACCTGAGCCCACATTTTCCCTTTCTAACCTGAGTTCCTGCACCAGACAATCCATCCTCAACCCAAAACTGCTGATCCATAGCCACAAACTCCCAGCTTTTAATCCCTCTAAACCTCCTCACTAAGAATGTTCCGCTTCTCTCTGACAGCTGCTGGACTTGGAAAACATGGAAAGGCCTCGTAAAAGAGGAGGAAAAGAAATCCTGGCTAATGAAAACCACTCCTGAGCAAATCCTCCTCCAGCCACCCGTGCACGTGCTCTCAGCCTATCAGAAACACTAAGGAAAACATATTAACTCAAAATTCCATGGGAATGGAACGGGAATGGAATGGTGGGAGCAGCAAGTCAGCAAGACGTTGCCCAGGAGCTCATTGAGAAGTGGCACCACCACAAACACCTCTGCTCTGTGACACAACAGAAATGATGCCCTCAATGCTGGTTTTAGTCCCTACGGGATCTTTCCCCTCGGTTTGTCCAGCCCTGGGGGCTGGGAATGCTTGCGTAGCACCCCACTGGAACTGGGAGATGGTTCCTCAACCCAAACTTCTCATGACTCTCCTGCATCTCCCCAAACAAACACTTCCTGGAATGCAGAGTCTCCCTTTTTTTATCTCATTTATCATCTCAGTTTACCATTTCCATAGGATCCTTTGGTTGCAAACTCCATGAGGGTTCCAGAATCTCCTTGTCCCTGATCCACAGTATCCCAAAAGTAGTGGGGATCCTTCAGATCTCTAGAGCCAACCTGGTGTTGAGGACCCTAAATCCACACTGCAAATCAAACACATTCCAACAAAACCACATCCTTTGTTTTGCTCTTGCCTGGCCTTGACAATCCAAAGTCCACCAGGAGCCGCTGAACATCCTTGGGAATGGTTTTATCTACCTAGGGTTGAGTTTGAGCCTCCAAGACTGGTCTGTCAAGCCCAACAACTAGAGGTGTCTCACTCAGGAAAGCAATTTTGAAATGCTGTCCTGACCCAGATGAAAATCCCATTGAGGATGCCGCCGATTCCGGTCGGGAACAGCGGCACTGCACTCTCCTACAGTGGTTTTGCACTATCACAGTTCAGTTTGGGGTGGTGGGAAATGAGACAGAAGGAAGACACTCTGTTTTTCAAGTTATGGACTGGATGGCTTCCAGATCATTTCCATCCAACTTGGGCATCTTAGGAGGAATTTTTTCACAAAAAAAAAGAGTAAAATTGGAATGGGCTGCCCAGGGAGGTGGTGGAATCACCATCCCTGAAGGTGTTCGAGGAACAGCTGGACGTGGCACTCAGTGCTCTGATCTGGGTGACAAGGTGGGGATCAGTCACAGGCTGGACTCGATGATCTTGGAGGTCTTTTCCAGCCTAAATGACCCTGGGATTTTGTAATCTCATGCCAAAGGGTGCAGAAAAGCCAACACCTCATGAAGCAGAAAGCCAGTGCCAGGTTGAGGGGCTCTCAATGATTACGTTGTAAAAGCCCTTTCAGATCATCAAATCCAACACAGCTCCAGCATAGGATGAAGCTGCAAGATCTCCCATGAAGAAAAGACAAGGGTTTACGGAATGCTGGGCTCCCCAACAAGGATGCTCTGGGCTCCAAGGAAGAGCTGATCCAAGATCCACACAAACACCCTGCCGAGTAAATAACCAACCCCTCACTGTCCCCGGGGGAGGATGTGGCAGTTTTCTTTTTAATGGAATCCATTTGAAACGCGACGACTCCATTAACCAAAATTAAAAAAGGAAAATCCCATTATTCCTAAGGATGTTCATGTGCATTTAGAGCTGGTCATTAACCCCTGAGTCCCGCTTTTATTTTGGTTTCATTACTTCCTCCGAAGTGGAGCTCGATTACTGCGGCCGACCCTGAGAAGAGGGAACGGGAGCACTTCCCCCAGCGCCAGCAGCCTGGAATTCATGGAAAAGCAGGAAAAATACAACCTCCCAGCATAAGGTTGCCCAGGAACTGGATGGGACTGGGGAGACTGGGAGGATGGGGGAGGTCAAGGCAGGGAGTGGGGGTGGTGGAGTCCCTGAATCCCATTGGAAGCTGCACAACTTGGATCTGCTGATGAGTTTGACGGGTGGGAAAGCAACTGGATGGGAGAGATGTCTGGGGGAAGGACAAGAGGGAAAAAGAGGAAAAAAAAAGAGAAGTGGAATAAGAAGGAAAAAAGAAAAGAGGTGAAAAAGAGAAATAAAGGAAAAATATGAAAAAAGATTTAAAGTGGGGAAGGAAAACAGGGAGAAAAGGAGAAACGAAAAAGGGGAAAGGGAAAAACGAAAAAAGGGGGAAATGGGAAAAGGAAAAAGAGAAAGGAAAAAAAGGAGGAAAGGGAAAAAGGGGGAAAGGGAGGGAGAGGGAAAAAAGAAAAAAGGAAAGAGGAAAAAGAAAAAGGAAGAAAGGAAAAAAAGAGACAAACGAGGAAAAGGGAAAAAAGGAAAAGAAGGGATGGAGATAAAACAGGAAAAGAGGAAAAAAGGAAANGACAAACGAGGAAAAGGGAAAAAAGGAAAAGAAGGGATGGAGATAAAACAGGAAAAGAGGAAAAAAGGAAAAGGAAAAAGAGTTAAAAGAGGGAAATAAAGGGAAAAAGGAAATAGAAAAAAGGGAGAAGGGAAAAGAAAAATTAAAAAGAAAAAAGGAAAAAAGTAGGAAAAGGAAAAAAGAAAAAAGGAAAAAGAGAAAAGGAGAAAAGGGCAAAAAAGGATGGAATGGAAAAAAGAAGGAAAGAGGAAATGGGAAAAAGAAAAAAGGAACAAAGCAAAAGAGAAAACACGGGAAAAAGGGAAAGGAGGGCAGGAGATAAAAGGAGAAAATAAGGAAAAAGTGGAAAGGGAAAAAAGGAAAAGGGAGAAAAGGAAAGGGGGAAAAAGGAAAAGAGAAAAAAGGCAAGAAGGTAAAAAAGGAAGAAGACAAAAAAGGAAAAAGAAAAGATGAAAAGTAAAAGGGGGAAATCTAGAAAAAGGGAAAAGAAAAAAGATAGCAAAGGCAAGACAAATTAAAAAGGGGAAAACAAAAAAGGAAAAAGGAGAAAAGGAAATGAGAAAAGGAAGAAGAGAAAGAAAAGAACAAGAAAAAGAAAAAGATGAAAAAGAGAAAAGAGAAAATGGGGAAGAAACAGAAATAAGAAATAAGAAATAAATAAAAAGCAAAGGAAACAGAAGAGAGGAGTGAGTTTTCCTCGGTGTCCGTCTCTTGGGAAGAGGGGGAGCACCAGGAGCAGGGAGGATTAATCCCAAGCTTTGCCCCAAAGAGGTGCCATTGTTTTTTAAAGCCTCTAAACCAGTCCAGAACAGAAACTGGATTATGCTGGGCCAGATGTCAGGGCTGCTCCGAAACAATCCGGGTTGTGCATCTCATCCCAGCCTCATTAAAGGGATTAAAAGTACTTCCTATAGAAACAAAAAATATGGATTTCCAAATGGGAGTCACTGTTCCCTCCCGCCTGTAACGGCTCCAATCCCAGCAGATGAATTTCACTTTAATGAGATGTCATTTTGGAGAATGGTTTAACATCCCTTCAAAAAAAATCCGAGGCCTAAAACCTCGTCAAACCACGTCGGGATTATTAAAAGAAAATTTACCACACAGACAAAATAAAATCAAACAAAATAGGAGCCGCCAATTCGCAGAATCCATGACACGGCCGTTTTTAAATGTGATGGAAAAGGCTTTCCAAGTTATCTGCTTAACCACAGGCTTTCTGTTTACTTCTCACTTTCATGTCAAATGAATTTGGGAAGAAAAAAATTGACAGGAACTTTAAGGCCATTCGTCACATTCTGACTTCGTTCGCAGATTAACACGGCAAAAGCCGGGAAGGCGGAGGGGGGATTTTATCATCTTGATAAAAGGAAATTAACTCCCGGTGTCCCAACCTCTGCCCTCTGCTCACGATTCCTTCGCCTCAGTGCGGGGAGATCCCGGAGCAATCAGCATCAGGAGGTAAAGTCCCACCAGAGCAGCATCCCAATTAAACAAACAACATAAAAAGCTGTGCTTGAAATCCCCCAAAATTGGGAGATTGAACCACTTGCACCACTTAAAAGCATCTGGCCCACAACACCAGTCCAGTTTGTGCTCCAAACTGGTCTGCGGGACGTTGGGATCCCTTGGACCCTCTTGGACCCCAGAAGGTATGGACTGGTGGAAAAAATAAATGGATCAAGGAGAAAAGACGGCGTTTGCTGAGATCTTTAAAATCCCCATCCCTGTCTGCTCACAATATATGGGAACGTCGATTAAAGCCTCTCCCGTTGGAGCGCTCGGCAATTTTCCGCCGTGGAAGCCGACGTTAACAGTTTTCCCTGTTTTCTCTGCAACTTTTGAGATGATACCCCAGAACCAGAGAAATATGGATTTGCTCCATCCACCGTGAATTATGGTCCCAAACTCTGCTCTCCACTCTCAGCTCCAACCACTGACCTTCCAATGTATCACGAACAAAGAATCCCAGAATGGTTTGGGTTGGAAGGGGAACCATCGAGTTGCAGTTATGGGCAGGGACACCTTCCACTATCCCAGGTTGCTCCAAGCCCCAGCCAACCTGGCCTGGAATACTTCCAGGGATGGGGCAGCTACAACTTTTCTGGGTAACCTGCGCCAGGGTCTCACCACCACCCTACATCCAGTGCTGGGTTGTAAAACGAGCAACCAACGTATCCCAAGCACTTCCCAGTGGTTCCCAGAGGTTTCACAGTTGTTGGGTGACCCCATCCCATTTCCTGAATGGATGGACCTCTTAGGGACCCTGAGAGTGCAACTGAAAAGCTCAGAAGTGATGGAATTAGTCTGGTTTAACCCATTACTGTCCATCAGCAAGATTATGGTGGACAACTCGGTGCAGACTCTGATTGCCCCAATCTCCAACACAACAAGAAGAAGATGAAAAGAATGAGAAAGCTTCCCTGGAATTCCCAAGGATACGTTCTCCATATTGAATTTTCATGTTCATTTCATCTATGGCAAGTCAACCACACTGTTCTGTGGGAATGAGATATAGGAACTGGAATGCATCCAATGGCCAACAAGTGACTCTATCCCGCAACCCAGGATTCCCATTCCACCGTGTCTCCCTTCCCCAAGGATTTAGGGAGAAAGGGTTAATTACACACTGACAGAACACCAGGACTGGCACCTGTGGCTCCACTCACTCTGGAATAACATGGGAAATAATCTATCAAAAAGGGAGGAAGCCAAGCGACCTTCCCCACCACGTGATCCCGTTGTCTCAAGGTGGTGAAATCACTTCCGCAGGGAAACTTTTAACAGCATTCAAGGAATGTCAGAAAAATGGGAAAGAAAATCAGGAAGGCTTCCCTGGGAACGGATGACAGGGGCTGCATGAAATGGATAGTCCCATCCCATGGAAGTGTTCAAGGCCAGGCTGGATAGGACTTGGAACAACCTGGTCTAATGGGTGGCATCCCTGCCCATGGCAGGCAAGTTGGAATCAGATGCTGTTCCAAGGTCTCTTCTAACCCAAACCATTCCATGATTCTCTGAACTGTGTCATGAGCTGGGTCAGCCGGTCGGCAACTGGTACCTAAAAAATGTTGCTAAGGGAACAAAGAGAAATTGGAAACCCGAACCCACCCACCGTGAGGGAAAGGAAGGGATGGGACAAGGAGGTCGGTGTGTCCAAGTGACCTGGAACACAACATCTCAACCTCCTGCAGAGGGTGACTGGAAGGGATGGTGGTTCTTCCTCCTCTTGGATGCTCGGCTGTATCTCCTCTTTCCCAGGGAAGTGGCCCTCACACCCACCACTGTGGCTGAGCCCCATTTCAAAACCTGCATCACCCACTTTATCTTTCAGCTCTGATCCCTAAAGGCTTCAGATCTTTGAAACCTGGGGAAAAAATCCTTGTAATCACCATATCACAGAATCATTTAGGCTGGAAAAGACCCATCAAGTCCAAACTTTGACCAATCATCACCTTGTCAACCAGACCAGAGCGCTGAGTGTCACATCCAGTCATTTCTTGAACACCTCCAGGGATGGTGACAACTGTTTCCATCTTAATCCGTTCAATGCGCTCCAGGCCACGGAACGGAACAAAAGAGAAGAAAATAAAAGGAAAAAAGAAAACAAAACTAAACCACACGAGTGAATCCTCCGCTGACGAGTTCCTTTCTCCTGAGCTGGCATTTTTCTGACAAATGTTGGATTATCTTGTTCTTTACTTATTTATAGTGCTGGAGGGGTAGGATTGTCCCTCAAGAGGCGCCGCCAAGTTTTCAGGAAGAAATATCAAGAGTTTCCCCAGCAGTGCCAGACACAACTCATTATTTGCAGACAGGTGACTTTTGTTTTCCACACTTGCAGCAGGATTTGAGAAGAAAACTCTTCAAAGTGGGTCAGTGCTTCATTCCCCCACTGGAGGCCTATAAACTCAACTCAAAGGTCTCTCTGCTCCCAAAAACATGTCTTAGAAGTGGTTCTGGCTCTCCAGAGGGAGAACTGGAATCTTCTGAAGGAGTTTATAGAATCCAAGAATATTCGGAGTTGGAAAGGATACACGAGGATCATCTAGTCCAACTCCTGGTCCTGCACAGGACACCTCAAAAATCCCACCCTGTGCCTAAGAGTGTTGTCCAAATACTCCTTGAGCTCTGGAAGCTTTGGGACCATGACCGCTTCCCTGGGGATCCAGCTTCTCTGGGAAACCTGTGCAAGGGCCTCACCACTCTCACACGGAAGAACTTCGTCCTGATATCCAATCTAATGCTACTCATTTTCAGTGGGAAACCATTCCCCCTTATCCTGTCACTCCTCGCAAAAATTCCCTCTCCATCTTTCCTGTCAGCCCCTTCAGGCACTCCAAGGTTGCAATGAGGTCACCCTGAAGCTTCTCTTCTCCAGGCTGAATGGTCTCAATTCTCTCAGCCTTTCCTGGTAGGAAAGGTGCTCCATTCCTCTAATCATCAACCCCAGAAGGCTTCTGCTGCCTCTATGCAAGGTCTAAGACACATGGACATCCCATTTCTTTGGTGGCCATATCCACATGACCCATGGAAAGAAGTCAGAAGCAGGAGCAGCATCACTGCCATCTCTCAGCATGACGCTTCATCCATCCTCCAGGGCAAATCCCTCATCCCTTTTCCAGAAGAGAGAGGCTGTGAGGAAAAAGGACATCTCCCTCCAGAATTTTTAAGAGATGATCAACCTCAATGTCACCAGGAGCAACCGAAATTTAAGGCCAGCAAATCGCAGCCCTTGTGAGCTGCGCTCCCAGCAGAGCCGCGGGAGATAAGGGGGAGGAGTGAAAAGGAGAATCAATAAATCTTAACCTCATTCACAATGATCTGGAGCTCTTATTAAGTAAATTAATTTAAGTTAATTTAACTCGATCATGACTCCCGATCACAGTGATTTAGTGAAGGGGAAATTGCATTAGGAAAGGCCACACTCACCAGATAGAAGAACGGAAGAAAATTAGATCCACTTAGCAATGTGAATTAATATGGAAATAGCAGGTGTAAATTTCACCTTATCAAGAGAGTGAAAATTATCTTCATAAATTTGGAGAAATAGGCCCCGAGTTGCTTATAAATCTATTTAAAACAAAAATATTACAAAAAGTGGAGTAAAATTAATTTAAAATATACTCCCACCTATCGCCTCGAAGAAAAGTCAGCAGCAGGGCTGAGTTTAATGCAACCCAGCAAGAAGGGGAGGATGGAATTCATTCCCGAGGGATTGGCATCAGGTACCTCCAGCAACTCTCCGTCACTCATTTCCCAAAGGCACATCCCTCTTCATCTTAGTCTGGTTATTTGGGGGTTTATTGGCAAAAAGGGCAACAACCTGGATGTCCCAACAAAGTAAAACCCTGGCACATCACTTCCAGATACCCTAAAACCTGGACTTCATGGAAGAAATCGCTCCTTAGTGCCAGGTGGGAACCAGTTTGGGAGTAGCACTGGAGGGCAGCACCACCAGTTGACATCCCACTGCTGGCTTAAGGGGAAGAGGATATTAAAAATATCAAATTATTATTAAAATAATTATTAAATGAAAAATATTATAGAAATATTACAAATAATTGACTACTCAGTATGAAAAATAAAACTGAGGTGATTAAAGGGGTGTCCCACCATCACCAGAGCTGCTCCTTGTTTTGGGAAGAGCAAAGAAAATCAGGAAAAAAGCAACTCCTGGCATGTTGCTTGTGACAGATCCAAGATGACAATAGGAACAATGGAGCAAAAACTCCCGTAAAAACTCCAGGAGAAGCATTTGCCATGTGCTTCCTCCAGACAGGCCAGATGATTGATCACCCCCAACGAAGGTAATTGGGAGATGGAGATTTATGGCTTCTTTAAAGCATAATTGTTTTAATTTGCTGATGGCATTTTATCAAGATTTGTCTGAAGCAGCTGTAAGATCTAAACTACACCAATTTAATGAAGTCGGAGATTAATACGGAGAAAATGATCCTACAGGTGGGAGCTCTCGGCCAATTGCGGCGGAACGAGGCAGCTCCTTGGAAAATCACCGCTGGGTTGAGCTAGAGTCACCCCCCCAGATCTCAGAGGTTCCTGCTCTGAATTCCATGCCTAGAGCTTCTCCCCTCTCTGATTCTTGCCATGGATCCTCCATCCATCAACCATCCAGATCTGGAGTAACAAGGTGTGAGGGAAGAAGCTGAGCCCAAGAGTCGGAGGATAAGTCGTTTTCTATTAATTAAGGCTGAAAGTCACAGAATCATGGAATGGTTTGATTTGGGAGGAACCTTCAAGACCATCTTGTTTCAACCTCCTGCCATGGGCAGGGATACCTTCAACTATTCCATGTTGCTAAAAACCCCATCCAACCTGGCCTTGGACCCCTCCAGGGTGGTAAGGCCCTGGCACAGGCTTCCCAGAGAAGCTGTGGCTGCTCCATCCCTGGAAGCGTCCAAGGCCAAGCTGGAGTAACCTGGGACAATGAAAGGTGTCCCCGCCCATGGCAGGGGGCTGGAACTCATGGATCTTAAAGGTCCCTTACAACCCAACCATCCTGTGATTCCATGAAATTGCAGGATGATGGAGCAGGCAAAAACTTACGTGGTTTGTTTCTGGAAAAGGAAATGCAAGAATTTGGTCCCGAGGACGTGCAAATGGAAGCGGCACCTCCAAGTCGAGCAGTAATTGGAGGAGACAACCCAGAACAAAAGGAGACATGTGGATCTCAGGGATAATGCCCAGGTGGGAAAATATCAAAGGCAAAAGTAGAATGTAAAGACAAAGGAGGAGGTGGTGCAGGTAAGGTTGACCATGAGGCCAAAAGGATCCCAGTTTCCATATTGGAAGAAACACTTTGAGATCAGTAGAGTACAGGAGATGAAGAGTTTCTCAACCTAGAGCTTGGAAAATAGACAAAATAATTGACCCAACCTTTTTTTCCAATCTCTCTGTTTACGCCATACTTCGCTTCATCACCCTGAACTCTTCCAAAACCAACCGTCCCTTCAGATATCGATTTGTGAATCCCAAAATTCACTTTTAAAGGGAAAAATCAGTCCAATTCAGGCTTTAAAAACAAACACCATGATTTTTGTCCCTCCGCAGCTCTACCATAAAAGCCACCAATCCTCAGGGCATTTCTAGGGAATGGCTTTTGGAGGAAACCACCTGGAGCAGGGAGAACAAAGCTGGAGAAGAGCAGAGCAGGCTCTCTTTTCCCAAAACATCGCCCATGACTCCTGGTATTTCAGGGGGAGGACAAGTTATTCCTGACCTAAAAATAGCCAAAATCTGTATTTTCACCAAACCCATTACTTCTAATTGCACCTTGTTTTAAAGAATCAATTAATGAACTTCCTGCTTCTATGCAAGCTCCAGGTCTTGGCCTCTGAGATGCTCTCTGGAAACATCTTCACCTCTACGGATTTAGGAATATTCCAACTCAAGGTTATGGCACCTTCAGTGCCTCCCTTCTCTAGGCAGTGACAAAATATTTCCTGATGTTCCACCCATCCAGATAATTGGGAATAAGCCAGTTTGGGACAGCACCTACATCCTGGTGTAGGTTTGGAGCATCCAACACGCTCCCCTTCCTCATCAACACCTGCATGTGTATTCATCCTCTTTTCAGCTTATTTAACTGCTCCATGGAAACAATTAATTCCAAGAGGGAACGAATAGGAAGTCACAGGCATAAGCTGTTGGCACCAGCCCAGGATAACACAATTCCTAACATGATTTTACACTTTAAGTCAATAAACTCTGCGTAGACCAAACAAATACAGAAATTAAACGGCGAAGACGCAACAGAAAAACACGGAGCCAATGTGGGAGGTCCCGTGGCTCCCACATCCCAACCAGCTGCATTCCGGGGATGGAAGAATTACCTGGATGTCACAGGGCGCCTTGTCTTCCAGGTGGGAATGGGACTGTTGAAGGATGATAAGGCTGGAGACACCACATTCTTCTTCACAATCCTATAACGCGTCTTTATCACCTTGTTGGCTGGGGGGCTCCTTACAAAGTGGAAGTTGGATCCTAGGAGAAAAAACATGGAAAAACAGGCTTGAAATTCAGGTCTGGATGGGACAGGAGGGATCTCACTGACATTCCCACAGAATTGTGGAATTTTTAAGGTTGGAAAAGACCTTTAAGATCATCAAGTTCAACCGTCATTGGTCCCACATCCAACTTAAGTCCTACATCCAACTTTTTAGCACCTGAAAAAAGGAGTGAAGTTTCAGGAATGGGACCCACCACGGATGATGGTAACAAAAAGATCCTGATGGGTTTACGAGTGTTTGGCTTCACCATCCCGTCAGCAAAACTCTACCACAGGAACCATGGATTCACCAACAACACCTCGATGCCAACATCCACACTGGAAATAAATGTATGCCTTTAATCCTTGGCATTTTCATCAAATTTTTCATCCCTAGAAGTGTTGAAGTCTAAGCTGGATGGGGTTTGGAGCAACCTGGGATAGTGGAAGGTGTCCCTGCCCATGGCAAGGAACTGAATGAGCTTTAAGCTCCCTTCCAACCCTACCCATTCCCAGATTCTCTATGTTCCAGGATGATCTACATCCCGGGTTATGCCGCGGAATGTTTCGTGCAATTAACAGTTCTCCGTTTAACTGTGGTTTTTCTCCACGAGCCATTTTTTTTCCCAAGCTTTCAGGAATGCACCTAATTGCCCGACTTTTATAACATACAGCTGTAACTGCCCAGATAATTAAAGCTGACACTCCATGCTGAGCCTCGGTCTCCGGGTTTTATAACTGATTTAAAGGGCCGGCTGTTTTTCTTGGAGATCCTCTCATTAAAATTATGGAGAGGTTGGGAGGGGAAAAGCAGGATCGTTATTTCCACTGAAAACATTAGACCCATCCCCATGTTTGTGAGAGGAGGGAGAATAAGGTGGACTCCCAGGTAGACTAGGAAAAATAGGGAAATACATTTTAGAGCTGATACCATTCCCTAGAAAGGAGGGAGCAGCTCCCCCCTTTCCCTGCAACAGTGGCAACATCAATCCACAGTTTTACAGTTTCATACAGGGAATATTTTCCTTCTTGAGCATTCCCAACAAGTTGATGACTTGTGCTGGCTTTGGGAGGGATCAGGCAACAACAAATTTCCATTCCCGACCTCAGCAAAAAAGTTACAACTCCTGGTGATGGGAAAAAGGGAAAACCAGGCTCTGCCATGACAGAAAATTCACTGGAATTTTTCATACTAAAGACGATGCTCACAATGTTCTGCAATCTGAACCCATGGGATAAATCATGGAACTAAAGGATCTTCCAAGTTCTCTTCCAGTAGAAACCATTTGATGATTCAATGACTGGAGGAATCACAGCCACTTTAAAGGTGAGGAACTTTAGAGGTCACTTTAGCGGGGAGGCAAGAAGGGAGAGAGGAAAGAACATGGAAAGAAAATGGGATTTCATTGCTCTTTCCCTGTCCAGGGACTTTTTGAAGCAGATCAAATTCTTCAGGGCAGTGACCAAACCCCTGCGTGGGCTTTTTAAAGCCTTTGCAAGGTTGAAGCTCTAATTACAATTAAAATTGCTCCCAAGTACTGGCAAACTTGGAGCCTTTTCCTTCAGGGAACTGTATTTAGGACAGGAAAATGGGAACAATAAAAGGACAGAGGTGTCAACCCCAACAGGGACAAACAACATGCAAAATGTAATCCCAGCTACTGTCCTGAAATCATGGAATCATGGATTGGTTTGAGTTGGAAGGGACTTTGAAGACCATCCAGTACCAAACCCCCTGCCATGGGCAGGGACCCCTTCCACTATCCCAGATTGCTCCAAGCCTCATCCAACCTGGCCTTGGACACTTCCAGGGATGGAGCAGCCACAGCTTCTCTGGGCAACCTGTGCCAGGGCCTCCCCACCCTCCCAGGGAATAATTTCTTCCCAATATCCCATCTAACTCTGCCTTCTGTCACTTTTGTCACCCAGAACATGCGGACACACCCAATCTCTCATGGATACAGCTCCAACCACGTACCCAAAGGACTTCCTTCCCACTGGGAAAGGGATGAGAGCCACAATCCCACATCCTCCCCAAACAGCAACAGCACAAGTTGCCCCTTTCCCTCCTCCACTCTGACCTCATGGAATTACTAAGCTGGGAATTCATTGAATATATAATTAACATTTTTTTGCCCCCACATAAGCTCGAGCTGCCACCAATCAACCCACAACTGCATCAAACTCGTGCCTGACAAGAAAGAGAGGTCCCAAATTATTGCAGGCGTCCCCCTCCTCCTCCTCCTTCCCCAAAACACGCTGGCACCTGGTAAACTCTATTCCCAGAGGTAATTGGATGGTGTATTCATTCCGAAGCTGCTCCTTGGAAAGTGCCTGATGCGCGACTCTGGCATTAACCACCTCCTCAAAGAGCCTCTCCGAAGAGCT
The DNA here is from genome assembly GCA_013398115.1 of Falcunculus frontatus. Classification (NCBI taxonomy): domain Eukaryota; kingdom Metazoa; phylum Chordata; class Aves; order Passeriformes; genus Falcunculus; species Falcunculus frontatus. Next base: position 499,334 of record VZRV01006167.1, read on the forward strand.
CCGTTTTCTATTATTACTTGCTAGCTGAGGGGTTTTGTGTAGATAATCATGTTATTTAGACAGGATGTTGGTTTAATTCCCTTCATTACAGGCTCCCAGGGTTGTAATTTTTTCCTCTCCGCGTGATGTATTCCCCGTGGCACATTTCACTCAAATCAAACACTTCACGCTTTTATTACAAACAATACCCCAGCGTCCCCCGTTATCAGCCCGGCGCACACATCCCCACTCCTCGCCGCGATCCAGAGGTCACTTCTAATGACTAATCGATCTCATTAGCTTTCCTAATTAAAAACTTTACTACCGCCATGGAAGACAAACTACAAAAAAACTGCTTGCATCATATTCGAATGGGATATGAGCATCATTTATCAGCCAGGGCCGTGCGCTGCTGAGCTCGGGGCTTTCTGCGGAGCCGCGAATCCCGCGAGCGCCTCCCGTTCCCAGGGAAAAAAATCCTGGTGAAAACACAAAATGTAGAATTCTTAAGGTTGGAAAAGACCTCTAAGGTCATCAACCCAGTGCTGCCAAGGCCACCACTGAATCACGTTCCCAGGTGCCACATCTACGCGGCTTTTAAATCCCTCCAGGGAGGATGATTCCACCACTTCCCTGGGCAGCCCAAGCACCCCTTCAGTGGAGGAATTTTTCCAAATACCCAATCAAAACTTCCCCTGGTACAACTTAAGGCTGTTTCCTCTTGTCCAATGCTGACCTTGAGATGGGGAATTTGTTGCCAAAACCTCTTACCAGGGAGCTCCAAGCAGGTGGGATCCAGGAGCCACCAGCACACACATCCCTTAGGAAAGGGGTTGGATGCAAGGGTCCTTATTTCTTATTTTCCTGAGAGAAGTACCAGGAATTGGCCCCCTGGGAAAGTTGAAGCAGGGAGGGTGTAAGAAGAGTTTGCTCCTGGAATATTTAACCTGAGGAAAAGTCCGGAGAAACCCTCTTTTAAAGGAGGCTTAAAAGAAAGATGGGAAATTACTTTGGACAAGGTCCTGGAGTGACAGGACAAGGGGGAATGGCTTCCCACTGCCAGAGGGCAGGGATAGATGGGATATTGGGAAGGAATTCTTCCATGTGAGGGTGGTGAGGCCCCGGCACAGGTTGCCCAGAGAAGTTGTGGCTGCCCCATCCATGGATTGGATGGGGCTTGGAGCAACCTGGTCTAGTGAAAGATGTCCCTAAAAGCTGTGTTGATGTGGCACTTGGGGACAGAGTTTAGAAGTGGCCTTGGAAGTGCTCGTTACATTTGGACTCGATGATCTTAGAGCTCTTTTCCAACCTGAATGTTTATTCTATGATTCTAAATCCATGAGGCAAGAGGAAGATGATGCTGCTCAGGATGGATTAGGGAAAGCACAGTATCGGTGGAGTAAATCCTGTCCAGCTACTGCTGGGAAGAAGGAAGTTAAATAAGCAAGGGGAATTTCAGGAGGGCAGATTCCCAAATCCAAGAGATTACTGCTGCTTTTGGAAAAGGATATGGGATAGAAAAGCTTCCTGTACGGGCACAGGAATGTGGAAAAGAACTAAATTAAGTCATGACCTGGGTGCCACAAGGTCTCCCATCCTCAATCCTTGACCGCCACAACCCTTCCCGTGTGTCTCCATCGGGGCTCAATTCCAAGCTGTGCCGTTAATCCCGATCGGAGGCAAGATGGAAAGCAGTGAGTGACAGGTACACTGATCTTCCAGCACTTGGAAGCGAGACGGGAGCAGGGACGAATGCAAATTGGGGAGCAGAAGCTGAACCTTGGATATGCTGCCAGGATTGTCCCCAGCACTGGGGAAAATCTCAGGGATGAAAGGGATGCAGCAGGACCACCCCAAGGGAAAAAGCAAAGCAGAGACCAAAAACCTCTGATAAAATCAAATTGCTCTTTCCAAACAGGCACAAGGAAAAAAAATTAAAAGGGATAAGGACTATTAGGACATGTGCAAAGGAGCCGCCAGCATGTCCCAGCTCCTGATAGAGGGTAAAAAACTTGCACTTGGAACCCAAAGCAGCTCCAAAAAGAACCGAAAATCTCTGATGAAGGGTTGTCTGGAAGCAAACCCTTCCCAATATGAAGATGAATCCCTCACCATGGGATTTGCTCCAGGTCTGGAAGTGAAGATTCAGTAAATCCCACCATTATCTTCTCCCTATATCCCAGAACAAAGAGGATGCTCATCCAAAGCCATCCCAGGCTGCAGCAGGACAATCACACACATCCAGTGATGCTCTGGGATTGTATGGGAACAAAGCTCCCTCTTTTCCACAGGAAAGGCATCCCTGACTCAAAACAACTTGCTGCTGTCAAGGCACGGAATGAGGCCCCCACATCCGCTCCTTGTAAAATCCCTGTAAGACCATTTCCTAACAGATCTGATCCTTCTGCGCTGTCACCCATCTCATGGATGAAGGGAAGGTGGTGGAGGAGCTTTTCAGGATTTTAGTAAGAAGGTCCCAGAGCAAATTTGGGGGCAGAAGAGGAGTTTGCAGACAGGAGCAATCTCAACAGCAGAAGCACCACGGGAAGCTCTGATGGCCAAGATGGATCAGCCTCACTCCCTCTGGGAAAGCAGATTACAGGGATTGGGAATCCCAATCATTGCTCTTCATATCAACCAAGAGCCAGGCTGCTCCGAGCCCCATCCAACCTGACCTTGGACATTTCCAGGGATGGGGCAGCCACAGCTTCTCTGGAAATTCCATTCCGGTGCCTTCACACCCTTACAGGGAGGAATTCCTTCCCAACATCCCATCTATTCCTGCCCTCTGGCAGTGGGAAGCCATTCCCTGTGTCCTGTCCCTCCATCCCTTGCCCAAAATCCCTCTCCAGCTCTCCTGGAGCCCCTTTAGGCACTGGGACTCCAAGGTCTCCCTGGATCCTTCTCTTCTCCAGTCTCAGACTTCAGCTCATAATTGGGCGCAGAGGTGGAAAAACACCCAAACCTTCTGGGGATTATCCCCAACACCACTTGCTTCCCTGGATGAGAAAAACTGTGGATGGGAAGGGAATAGCAATGGAGGGGAAAACTGAGAAAGACAGAAGTTTGTCTAAAACAAGAATCATGGAATGGTTTGGGTTGGAAGAGATCTTCAACACCATCAAGTTCCAACCCTCTGCCATGGGCAGGGGACACCTTCCACTAGACCAAGTTGCTCCAAGCATTTGGAAATGACCTTCAACAGGGACAAATCCATGGGAAACCTGAATAAGTTCCACCACAGCTCCTCCACCCAAAAGCAAATGGTTCTGGTGTTTCCCATCACACCAGCACCACCTGGATGGCGTCACCCCTGAACCACATGGCTCCAACACCTTTTGTCCTGGCTGCCAACTTGGCCAAGCCCCTGGAGTTAACAAAAGCTTTGGGATTACTGTAATACTGTTAGGAATTCAGTGTGAAAGCAGACACCAGTATTAGGGATGATTATGCCGGAGCAGGTTCAATATGTTCCCACAGAATGGCACAGCAAGAGGTTAATTATGTTGCGACTGGAATCAGCTTCCAAAAGGACCATCCTTGGGTTTAAGAGGGGAATTTAATTTTCACACTCATTCAGTTCCGAGCTCTTTCAAGAGCGACGGCTCTTTATGCCAGCATGTAAACGATGCTTTATGATCATGAACTGCTGCTTAATAGGAAATAAATCCAATTGATCCAAAGTGCTTTACCTGGGACCCAGAGCACAGCGGCTGCTCCGGTTGTCACATTCAGAGAGGATGGGAGAAGGGTGGGATTGGGAGCTGAAACATTTTAGAGGGCTCCAAACCCGTTGGAAAATTCGCTTAGCCTGGCAGCTGCTTTCAGCTGGGAATATTTGGGGAATTAATACCAAATTTGCTTGGCTAATTCCGTTATGCCAATCGGACCACAGGAGAAGAGGAAGTTCACGGAATCCACCAGGAGCGAGGCTGAGTTGGGCACCGCCACTTGGAGATGAACTGCAAGTGAACACTCATTTTAGCAGGAAAAGTATTAAATTCATGGAATTGTTTGGCTTGGAAGGGGCCTTAAAGATCATCTTATTCCAAAACCCTTGCCATGGGCAGGGACATCTTCCACTAGACCAGGTTGCTCCAAGCCCTGTCCAACCTGGCCTTGGACACTTCCAGGGACGGGGATTCACAACCACTCTGGACAAATCCACATATCCAATAAATTCCATGGGTCTGGGTCTGCATCCAAAATTCCTGGGTTTAGGTAAAAAGTACAGGACTTCTGTTTCCAGGAAATACAGAGTAGGAAAACATCACCCAACTTGAAGAGAAAAATTCTGGCAGCAGGGGCAGGAGGGATTCTGCCCCTCTGCCCTGCTCAGGTGAGACCTCACCTGCAGAGCTGCCTCCAGCTCTGGGGTCCAACAGCAGAAGGATGTGGAGCTGCTGGAGCAAGTCAAAAGGAGGCCATGGAGGTGCTCCGAGGGCTGGAGCCCCTCTGCTCCGGAGCCAGGCTGGGAGAGCTGGGAATGTCCAGCCTGGAGTAAGGAAGGCTCCAGGGAGACCTTATTAGAGCCTTTCAAAAATCCAAAGGTTTAGGAAAGCCCCACCATGCGTGGAGATGTCACGGGGGAACAAAGTGATCCCTGAGCTGTTGAGAAGAAAGAAGGGGAGCGAGGAGAAGAGCATCTGGAAAAGCTGGGGATGGCACAGCCAGGAGAAATCCGACAGAGAGGAAACATCGGCAACGAGCGTGACAGGAGAGAAGCAGAAGGAAAAGCAGCAGACGTGAAAGTCATGGAGCTCCAAGAAACTCCCTGGAATAATGCTGCTGCAAAAGACACTCAGGATCAGCCTCCCAAATGGCTGAGGACCTGCACTCCCTTTCCAGCCCACTGGTGCGATCCCCACTTCCGTCTGCAGCTGGGATGCTGCACAAAATGGATTTTAGAGAATCTGGTTTAGTGGATCCAGTGTCTTAGGGGTTTGGTTGTTCCCAGCACGCCACAAAACCCAACACGGAATCATGGAATGGTTTGGGTTGGAAAAGAGCGCTAAGATCATTGAGTCCAACCATTCCCTCAGCGCTGCCAAGGGCCTTAATAAACCATGACTCCAAGTTCTTCATCCCCACATTTTTTAACACTTCCAGGGATGGTAATTCCACAACTGCCAAGGGAGCCTATTCCAACGCCTGATCACTATTCCACGAAGATCTCTAATATCCAATCTAAACCTCTCTTGGCACAACTTGAGGTCATTTCCTCTTGTCCTGTCCCTTGTTCCCTGGGAGCAGATCCCGAACCCCACCTGGCTCCACCCTCCTGTCAGGGAGTTGTGCAGAGCCAGGTTTCCCCCGAGCCTCCTTTTCTCCAGGCTGAACCCCTCCAGCTCCCTCAGCTGCTCCTGGTGCTCCAGACCTTTCCGATCCTTTGTGAATACCATCCCTGGAAGTGTTCAAAAATGTGTGGCTGTGGCATTTGTGGACGAGAATTAGTGGTGGCTTTGGCAGTGCTGGCAGAACGGTTTGGACTCGATGATCTCTGAGGTGTTTCCCAACCAAAGCCATCCTACATTTATCCACACAAGACCAATCCATATCTTTTTCCGCAAGGGTCTGGGTCACTTCAGCCCCACCAGCCCCTGGAGCCAGGTGATTTGGGAAGCCACAGAAAATAACGGGAAGAACAGTGCCTTTGACTCAGCCCTACAATTCCAATACCAATGTTCCAACTGCAACAGAAACGCTGGCAAATATCTTGGTTTATTCCCTCCAATCCCAAACTACGGAGAGAGGTAGAGACAGAGCAGTCCAAAAAGGTCTTGCTGGGGACAGGAGGACACATCACCTGTCACCAACCTCCCAGTAACCCCAATAACCCCACCAGCTCTGTCACATCCCCATCCCCACTGCCAAAAAGCCCCAGGATGGCCCTTCCAAACATCACAGGAGCAAATTAGCCTTCCAAGGATGAGGAGATCCCACGTTATCCACGAGGAGTGGCAAGAGGAGGTCACATTGAAGGCTCTAAACAGCCTTTTCCCAGCTCCAGCCCATGTTAAAGAGCCTGAATGGGTCTCTGGAGCATCGGCCCTTGTTCAAACACAACCGTTATTATTATAACAAAAGAGGGTGGTGGGTTTTTCTTCCCCCCTTCCCCCGGTGAATGATTATTAATGTGTTTCCAGGAGCTGGATCCATTCCTCTAAATGAGAGCGGGATGGCAGGAGGAAAGCTGATAAATGCCCTCCTCCCCCCGGCCTCGCGGCGGGAGCTGCCAGGGGTGCTCGTTCTAACAAGCTGCAGATGGAAGACGACTGGAATAACAAAGTATGAATTTTTATGAGTCTAATAAATCACTCCACTTTTCCTGCTCTTGATCGTTTCCAGCACTTCAGACACCAGAAAAACCCTGGCTATAATCAAATGGGTTCAGGGATCTCGTGTTCACTCCTCGCCGTGGCACGGGGAGAGGTGGCTCTGCCTCGGGAAATGATGGGAGCGCTCGGCGGGCTGGAATTCCATTTGCATACGTGCTTGAGGATTGACTTCTTTTTTTTTTGTATTTTATTTAAATTTAACAAGGAAAAATTTGAATCTCTTAGGTATTCCCCACCCTCAAAGCCACTTATCCAACTGAAGGCCACCCGGCTTTTAGCTTTCCTAAGTATCCACTTAAAAAGAACCTGACCTGGCTCCGGCATCAGCAGAGGAACTTGGATAAACTCAGGGAGATGGGAGGAAAACTTTGCAGGCAGAAGATCATTAAGATCCTTTTAATTCTCCTTTCTAAACTTTGATATAAAGCAGGTGATGGACGGGCTCAAAACCCATCCCAACGAGAAACAAAGGGATTCAGCTACAAGTTGTAACCACTGAGTAGGTGCACATGGGTTTGCCGAGGGAAGTATATGCCAAAAACCCGGAAAAGCACAACATCCATGGAAACAAAGAATCAGGATGTTGTTTTCCTTCCCAGAAAACCACTACTGAAACCTCCCAGACAGAGAAGAACAGAGCTGAAGTCAGACACACCACAATGGTTCCCTGCCCACGGCAGGCGGTTGGAACGAGTTGATCTTTAAGGTCTCTTCCAACTCAAACCATTCCATGATTCCATGTGGTTAAGCAAAGGAGAACCATTGCTCCACACCAGTCTACAATCCCTCAAGACCAAGCACAGCTCCAGGATCTTTGAAATCTGGAAAAAAACCCCCTCGTTTTAATCACAGAATCATTTAGGTTGGAAAAGACCTCCAAGATCATCGAGTCCAACCTGTGAACGATCCCCACCTTGTCACCCAGACCAGAGCGCTGAGTGCCACATCCAGTTATTCCTTGAACACCTCCAGGGATGGGGACTCCACCACCTCCCTGGGCAGCCCCTTCCAATGCTTAACAACCCTTTCCACAAAGAAATTTTTCCTGAAATGGAATTAATGTTGCAGCACTCCCAGACCCTCAGCGCCCACTGTGTTGACAGTGAGTCCCCATCCCAGTATCCCAAACCTTGACGCTTCACCTCCATGAAGGAAGCACGCCAAGTTAACAGGGAAACCTGTTGTTTCCATCACCCTTATCCTGCCCTAGTCTTTAATCCATCCAATATGTTCTTTTTCCCTGCTTTTCATTTGCTTTTCCAGCACTGCACTGCATCAGGGAGGGAATTCATCTTTGACAAACATTTACCGATTATCAAATCACAACTGCAGCCGCCGACAGGGGCAATAAGTCACTTTAAGCAGCCGCCCGTATTCCAGGCTCAGGAGTTTGGGCAGCTCCTCGATGACAAATCGCTCCTGTCAAAGCCGCGTGTTCCCGGCCGCTCCGGAGCCGTGTTCCCTGTTGTTCCACGCTACCTGGTGTTTAATGACAACACTGTCAGACTAAGACGAAGCCGCTGCGCCACCGACTGCCAAAGCCCCATTAGAGGGAAGATTGAGACCCTACTCTTCCCAAACTCACTCAAGCAACACAACCCGCGAGTTTTTATAATTACGGCGCGAGAGCCATCGATCCCGCGCTGACATCCAACCTATCCCTATGAAATGGGAGTAGTTTGCTGGCTGACAGTTGCTATAGATTATTGTGGGTGGGTTGGTTGTTTTTTTTCCCCCCTTTTTATCCATCGCTCGACAAAGCTCAGGATGGATGGGAAGGAAGAAGAGGAAAATGTGTGCGGTCTTTTCAGTGCTGTTTCTATCCCAGCTCTTCCCCTTCAAAGCAACTTCAAAGAATCCCAGAACAGTTTGGGTAGGAAGAGACCTTGAAGATCATCCAGTTCCAACCCCCTGCCATGGGCAGTGACACCTTCCACTATCCCAGGTTGCTCCAAGCCCCATCCAACCTGGCCTTGAACATTACCAGGGATGGGGCAGCCAAAATTTCTCTGGGCAACCCGTGCCAGGGCCTCACCACCCTCACAGGCAAGAATTTCTTCCTTATTTCTGCTCTAAACCTTCCCTCTTCCAGTTAAAACTTTCCTCCTCGAGGAGGAAGAACGTTGCTGTTGCTTTAAAGAAATGCGTTCATCTGCTTGAAGCCGTTACAGGACCCGTTAAGTTCCTATAAATAAGGAATTTCACAGCCTAAGCTGTGCACGAGCATCAGGGCATGTGGTTGATTTCCTTGGATTGCCCATTTGGGTGATCCAGCTGGACGGGTTTGGCACCCATCCACTTCTCCCACCTCCCCAAAGACCACGGCTTCAGCTGCGCTGGAGGAGAAAGAATCCGACAGCATTCCATGCTCAGCGTATGGTTGGATGGCACCAAGAGGCACCCAAACCCTACCCACCATCCCATTCCATGGGCAGAACTTCAGGAATTGACCTCTAGGGCTTAAATGGGACCTGACGACCCAAAACCACTGTTCCTGCACCAGAAATGGAATGTTCTCACAGGTCTGATCCAAATAAACATCCTCTTCAGGATGGGGTGCAGTGAGAGGGAGTTTAAATCATGGAAACACAAGGCCAAGACTTTCTCTTGGATCAAATCCACATGGGACCACGGCCATTGAAATTTACGATGCGGAAAACAGGATTACAAGAAGGAGATTCCCTTGGCTCCTGGATGGCTCAGGAGAGCCATTCCTCCTTAGAAAATCCCAAATAAGCACCACACCACAGCACCACACCACAAGACTCTGGAACAATTTTGATCCAAGGTCCTCTCCAGCACACGGTGGGATCGTTGGGGTGTCCTGTGCAGGGCCAGGAGTTGGACTGGATGATTCTTGTGGGTCTCTTCCAACTCAGGAGATTCCATGATTCCTTTCAGCCACGGTTTTGAAGCATAAAGGCACAAAGATGATCCCACACCACTTTTTTAGGAAAGGGAAAAGAGGAAAGCTTTGGCATTAGCAGCTCCTCAGTTCGTGAGGTCAACAACATCGTAATAAGGAAAGTTTAAACCTCTAAGTCACCCGATCCCAAGTAACTTTGCTAAATCCAAGGCTAAGGAAGAAGATAATAAAACAAAGAAAAAATTGCATTGGAAAGCAAAAGCTCTTTTACCCAAAATTTCCATAATCTCATCTCTACCCTCTGATCCAGTGCTTTACATTCAGGTTTCTATCCCCGCATCCCTGAGCATCATCCCGGACTGTTCAGCAGCACAGCTTGAAGGAAATGGCATTTGGCCAAGGTCAGGTTGGATTGGGCTTGGAGCAACCCGGACTCATGGAAGGTGTCTCTGCCCATGGCAAAGGGTTGGAATGAGATGATCTTTGAGGCCTCTTCCAGCCCAAACCATGTTCCTTAGATCTTTTCCTGCAACCCCAAACTTCCAGGGACACCTGGATTCTGTTCCAACAAAAAATTAGTTTTCCCGAGTGACAGGTGAGCTGAGTGTTCCCTTTGTCGCACCCTCAAGATCACCTGGGGGTATCAGTGTGGGAGAGTGGAAGAACAACAGATCTCCCTTTTCCAGCCTCCACGTCTGACGAGCTGCTCCAGACGGGGGGAGAAATATTTGATAAATTTTCATTTCCCTTCCGAAACTGTCAGGGAATCTTTTTATTGACAGCGCTCCAAGATTTTTCCATAGTCTCAGGGAAAAGGGCATGTGCTCTCACTGCTTATTAATCAAATATGTATTTTGGAGAGAGAAACTGCTACAATCCACCTCCTCCTCCAAATAAATCCTCCAGGTGTGAGTCCTGCAGAATTCCATACATCTCACAAGCCATGTGGGAGCCCAGTTCACCTGCCCTGACTCAGGAGGGATGATGGAGGGAAGAAAAACCCAGAATCATGGAACTGTTTGAGGTTGGAAAATACATTCAAGATCAGTAAGTCGAACTGTAAACTCAGCATTGCCACATTCACCGCTAAACTGCGTCCCCAAGTGCCACATCCACACGTTTCTTGGACACTTCCAGGGATGGTGATTCCACCACCATGTTCCAAGGGTTGGAGCCCCTCTGGTCTGGAGCCAGGCTGGGAGAAATGGGGGTGTCCAGCCTGGAGAATAGAAAGAACTAGGGAGACCTTAGAGCCCCTACCACTGCCTAAAGGGGCTCCAGAAGAGCTGGAGAGGGGCTTAGGACAAGGGATGGACTGACAGGCCAAGGGGGAATGGCTTCCCACTGCCAGAGGGCAGGGTTAGATGGGATCCTGGGCAGAAATTTTTCCCTGTGAAGGGGGGGAGGCCCTGGCACAGGTTTTCCAGAGAGGCTGTGGCTGCCCCATCCCTGGAAGTGTCCAAGGCCAGGTTGGACAGGGCTTGGATCAACTTAGTGTAGTGGAAGGTGTCCCTGCCAAGGGGGGATGGAATGAGATGGTCTTGAAGGATCCCTTCCCACCCAAACCATTCCCAGATTCCATGAAGACACAAGGCAAGTGCACCCAGACCCTGCCTCAGCACAGCTCCAGCCCCTGGCAACAACAATCACCCAAAAAACCAACTTCCTAAACCAGGAAACAGCTGGATTTTAAAAAGGACCATAGACTAAATCACTTTGGATTTCCTGCTGGTTCGCAGCTTGATGGCTTCTTCTCCAAAGGTCAGAAATTCCCTCTCTGAAATCCCCCCGGAATAGACTCTCTATAAAAAGAAGCAGGAGCTCACAGCAAATCCCACGTGCGAACCATAAAGCCATAATCCCTGGAGCTCCAGGGATTCTGCACATGCCACTGGGAGTGTGAATAGCCAGACTCCCAGCCTGAATCTCAACTGCAGTAACGCCTCCCAAAGTTCTCCCATTGGCTCCCAGAAGGTCCATGCACTGGCTGTTTCTCAGGCACATGGCCTAAGGATCTAATCCAGTACAGCAAATCCTTTGGGAGGGTTTATGACCAAGGAATCAAAGATTTCCAGGATGGCTCAGGAGTTCCACAAAACCAGGTACAAGGTTTTACAAAGTATCTGTATATTTTCTTTTTACAATAACCCAAAGCAATCCATGGTCTTGGAAAATTTACGTCCCACATTGCTCTTATGTAAATGAAGAGACATAAATAAAACGACCAAATAAAACCACCAGAAAATTCAAAAGGACGAATAAAGGAAATCTTGTATCGCACTATTTTAGCACAACGGGGTAGAGGGTTTCCACTGTCAGAAGGCAGGGTGAGATGGAATATTGGGAAAGAATTCTTCCCTGGGACAGTGGTGAGGCCCTGGCACAGGTTTCCCAGAGAAGCTGTGGCTGCCCCATCCCTGGAAGTGTCCAAGGCCAGGTTGGACTTGGGGCTTGGAGCAGGATGTTGTAGAGAGCCAGAAAGTCCCACCTGAGCCTCCTTTTCTCCTGAGCTGCCCCACTGCCCACACGGGCACATGGAAAAGGCAGCAGGATTTTAGGGAAAGGCAGCACGAACACTTTATTAACCTTTCTCTCCCAGCCTTCCTGACGTGTCCACGGCAAAGCCGGGCTGTCACCACTCACATCCCGTTGTCTGGCCAAACTCAAACCATCTCCAAGAAAACAGTTTGGAAAACTCCGTCCCCACAACCCCCCCTCCTTCAACTCCTCGGAGCACAGCGGCACAAAATGCCTTTCCTAATGTTTCACACTCCGAGAGCTCCTCCAGCCCGTGCTCACCGTGTAATCCCCACAAAGTGCTTCCCAAAACAGCTGCAGCTCTCCTTAATTAGTCTCCGCGGGCAACGGGCATTAACGATTCAGTCGGATGAACGACTATTTCTGTGTAAACCCCGCGCACTCCCCCTGGAAGCCTCTCCGCACATCCATCAGGAATGGCTCCGCTGAGCACTTGAGCTTTGACCTTTTGGCCAAACCCTTCTGGAAAGGCCACGTTAAGAGCGGGTGACCACCGGTGGCTCCGAGGCGGTGTCTCCATGAGGAAAGCACTGACCAGCTCTAAGATCAGTTGGAATTCAAACCACTTGCAGGTCTTGGGAGAGACCCCATGGTCAAGACAAGGAACCAACTTTCAGCCCCCGGATTTGGGTCCGTCATTCACGGATTTGGGATCAACTCTAAATTACAGCAAGAACTCGCCGTGTTTGCTCCAGGGCTCCTTTAACAGGAGCTGCATTCCAAGAAACTCAACATCTTTACTCAGGCAAATGGGGCTCCAGGGTCTGAACAGAAGGGAGAGGGAAGATGTTTATCCCATCAAAGCGTTGTCTTGACTCAGCAATTCCGGGGAAGCCTTCAGCAAAAATAACTCCTTGAGCAGAAGCAGGTTCTGCAACAAAACCCAGCCACTGTGTCCACCTAGTGCATAATCAGGGGCCAGGTTTTAAAAGTAATTATAATAATTAACAGGGGAGAAAAAAAAGCTGAGAACTTGGGAATCAGATGCTCATGGAAAAGACAGGCTTGAGGAGAATATTGCCGAGCACGTGGTGATTTTACCACCAGTTTTAAGGTGTTCAGGGTAGAAAATAACTGAATCTTACGTTAAAATATTCCTTGGATACTTGTGCCTGATGAGGAACAGACTTAAGGGTCAAAGGGATTTGTCCACCAGCCAAAACACTCTCTGGATTCACAGGATATCCTGAGTTGGAAGGGAACCACGAGGATTAACAAGTCCAACTCCTGACCCTGCACGGGACATCCCAAAAATCCCACCCTTTGCCAGAGAGCCCTTTCCAAAGGCTCTGGCAGCCCTGGGGCTGTGACCATTCCCTGAGCATCCCGTCCCAGCACCTAACCACCCTTTAGGGGAAGAACCTTTTCCTGATATCCAGCATAAACTTTCCCTGACACATTTCCAGCCATTCCCTTGGGTCCTCCCCGTGGTCACAGAAAGCAGAGATTGGAGCTGCCACTCCTAAGGAAGCTCCAGATCCCAATGATTCTTCCCTCTTCTCCAGGTTTTTCCCCTCCAGACCCTTCATTGTGTCCCTTTGGACCCTCTCTAACAGATCCTTATTTCTGGGATTACACATTCCAGCTGTTTTTCTCCAGGAACTCAACACGTGCTGTCCCCAGTGCCCGCCCAACTCCTCCTTCCGCCAGCTCCAACCCAAGGAATTCGTCTTCCAGAGGGGGCTAAACATCCTCGAGGATAACAAAAGCCAATCAATTAAGCAAAATGTTCCTCCAAGCTCAGCACAAACCTCGGGAAGAGGCTTCTCCAGGCTGATTTTCTCCTCTTGATGTACCTATGTGAGTCCCAGAAGCAGCAGGAAGGTCCCCAGACATCCCTCAGCTCTTTGGGGAAGGAATGTGCTTCCTTCAGGGTGGTGGCTCCCAGGAATCCATGGAGCCACTGCCGTGTCCCCGAGCAATTTGAGGCTGGGGAGCGCCAGTGGAGCAGCACACGGCACGCTCCTCCTCTTATCCTTTGTCTCCAGTTTTTTCCCTTCCTTCTGGGTGCAGACATCACACGGGAGGTGCCCGCGGGATCTGCTTCCCGCCCCGAGGAATGCAGGAAGAAGCACCCCAGGAGCAGCACCTTCCATCAGAGCTTCATTTGCACCCAGAGATTTTCCAGCCCCTCCAGCAGCTCCTCCGGATCCGAGGATGACACAAACACCAAGCGGCACCGCGGGCTCCCGGGAAGTTGCCAAAGTTGCTCTGAGGTGGGAAAAAAATAATCCATGTCCTGCTCAGAGCTCCAGAACTTCTCCGTTAACTTGCCACTTCCCAGAATCCACCTGGATTCCCTCACAGATAACACCATCCGATACCTCAAATGCCACCGAAACCTCTCTCAGAATAAATCCCAAACCTCCCCCTTGATTAACACAAGTGGACATAAAACAACCCAAACCATAAACCACCTTTGATTTTTCCTATCCATAAAATCTGGGACAATATGGAAGCCTGGGAGGATGTTTATCCATAAAGTTGGAGTGGCATATCAATATTTATCTGATGGAAATTTATAACGAGCTGGGAAGTGATTATTGATACAGGGATCAGGAATTTGCTCCAAATCGGAAGCAAAGCAATGACAACACCACAGCCAACATACACCATGGGTATGTTTATTCCCATAAATATTCCACTCCCTGCTCCCACAGAAGGGAATCCCAGAAACCTGGTCTAGTGGATGCTATCCCCATCCATGGAAAGGGTTGGAATGAGGTGGTCTTTAAGGTCCCTTCCAAACCCATTCCAAACCATTCTGAGATTCAGGGTATTTGCGTGTGGATTTGTAGGAAGCAAAAGGGAGAATGAGGGTGGACTTGCAGGGATAATTTCTGTGGAGAACCTCTGGAACACAAATGAGAGCTGGGGGGACTCAGCCTGGAGAAAAGGAGGCTCAGGTGGGATCTTCTCGCTCTCCACAACTCCCGGACAGGAGGGTGGAGCCAGGTGGGAGTCAGGATCTGCTCTCAGGGAACAAGGGACAGGGTGAGAAGAAACAGCCTCAAGCTGCACCAGGAGAGGTTTAAGTTGAATATCGGGAAAATTCCTTCATGGAAAAGGTGGTCAGGCACTGGCACAGCTGCCCAGGGCAGTGCTGGAGTCCCCATCCCTGGAAGAATTTAAAATCCATGTGGATGTGGCACTTGGGGACATGGTCAGCGGTGGCCTTGGCAGTGCTGGGGGAATGATTGGACTCGGTGGGCTCCGAGGTCTTTCCCAACCTTAACGATTCCATGATTTTATCACACGGACTTTGCATTTTGCCACCTGATATTTGCACCCATCTCCACACAGATTCGCTCCTCAGGGCTCCAGTCACTGCTTTTCATGGACGGAAGGAGAAATTCCTTTCTCCATGCAGCTTCCTGGGAGCAACCAAGTGGGAGAATTAGGAAGGAGGGAATCAAGTGGGGAAACTGAGGCAGCGGCCAGGACACTTTGCTGGAAAAGTAACCGAGACATGAGTGCTGCCCTCATTTCCCAGGATTTCCCTCCCTTCAATTAACACCTGATCCCTTCTCCAGGCATCCAGGAGAGAGGATAAAAGTGGGATGTAAACAAAAGAGCTGCACCTTTCCAGAACCAGGCACTAGAAATGGCAGTGCTGGAGTCTCCAAGATAATTGTGTCCATGTGCAGGGTGGGAAAGTGGCTGGAGTCGGGTTTCAGTCCAGCCGTGAATTCCCAAACTATTAATACATCCCGGGATGCTGGGCCACGGCCATGGCATGCCAGCTGTGCCTCTGGATTGGGAACAACTGTGTGTTGGAAGTTTGGACCAAGGACTGTGTGGCCCTTTCCATAAAACCAGTCCCAGCCCCAGTGTTGATCCCTGGATCTAGGGATCGCTCTACCCACCAATTCCCAAAATTCATCCTGAGAAAGCATTTAATCTGGTTCATTACATGGAATTTGAGGTTAATTCTGATGCAAATTCCCAAAGGAAAACCTCAAGCTGAGGTTTAAAGGAGCTTCAGCCACTGTCACACCCCAGGTCTCAGGTTCTAGGGATCATTCTGCCCTCCAAACCCCAAAAATTCATCCTGAAAAAGTGGTTAATCTGGATCCTTACATGGAATTTGGGGTTAATTCTGCTGCAAATCCCTACTGGAAAATGTCAAAGTGAGATTTAAAGGAGCTTTAGCCGCTGTCTCATCCCAGGTCTCAGATTCCAGGGATCATTCTGCCCTTCATTTCCAGAGATTCATCCTTAAAAATTTGGATCATTATACGAACTTTGGGATTAATTCTCCTGCAAATCCCCGTAGGAAAACCTGAAACTCAGTTTTAAATTTTAGCCTCTGTCACATCCCAAGTCTCGGATTCCAGGGATCATTCTACCTCCACTTAAAAAGCAGTTACTCTGGATCATTCCATGGAATTTGGGATTAATTCTGATGCAAATCCAGGCAGGAATGAGCACAATGGGGAATACTTTGGCCTTCCCTTAGGATACCTCGGAGGAATTTTTTAACACAGCCCTCAACATCCCAGTTTTCCTCATTTAAAGGCAAGAAAACCTGGAAGCAGAAAGACAAACAGACTCTTCCTAGAGCAGACAGAAGGATCAACAGCAAAAACAAGGATAAAACTCAAAAAAAATTCCCAAAATCACCTTGTTTTCCTTCCGAAGCTGCTTTAACACTTCTTTGACTGCCCTAAATCCTAAGGAATCTCCTTCCCCTTCTCCATCCTGGCCCTACTTTAAAAAAAGATCCCGGAATAAACCAATTTTTCCAAATATCAAGGAATTCCTTGATTTATCCAAGTGGTTTGCACATTTAAGACTCCTGTGCCACCAAATTAACACCCTCAGGAATCCCGGGAAAAAGCTCCCAAGATTCCTTCAACTCTTTTCCGAAGGGAGGGAGCGAGCGGCCGAAAAACCGCAAAGGTGGGAGCTCTTTTCCAAGCCTCCTAACGAATTTCCCGGCTCTCCGGGATGACAGATCACCGAAGCTCCAGATGGATTGCTTGGAAAAGTGAGATGGTCGTGTTTGGGCCCCGATGTCAGCACATCCCATCAATCTCCGGAGCCGAGCGCGGCTGGCGGGAGTTAATCCCCCTCCTTCCCTTTTCCAGAGTTCATTCCCACTTCATTACTCGGCAATGGAGTGAGCCGGGAGTGTCTGATTTACCGGATACTTCCTGAGCCTGAGGAAGGCACTGGGAAAACGGGAGAGGGGCTTTGTATTCCCAAGGCAGCACTTGCCCCGTTGATATTCCTTAGAAAGGGGCACAGGGCGGGAGGGAGGAAGGGATTCATCCGATGGAATTATGTGGTTTTCCACTTCCCTCTTTTCGAGGTGGTAAAATCCTGGGAGAAACGTGCTGCCTGACAGAACACATCCCAAAGAATCTGCCCTGATCCTCTGGGAATCTCCTGGAGATCCCATTCTCCTACACCAAATGCAAGGACAGCCCAGTTTTCCAGGCTGGACACCACATCCCAAAGGCTCTGCCTGCTTTTCCAGGAATCTCCTAGAAATCCAATTCCCCCAAATCAAACACCAGGAGCCTGAATCCACAGGACAGCCCAGTTTTCCTGGCAGGATAACAAATCCCAAAGGATCTGCCCTGCTCCACCAAGAATCTCCTGGAGATCCCACTCTCCCACATGAAATTCCAGGAGCCTCAAGCAGCAAGAGCAGCCGATTTTCCCTGTGGAAACTTTGCAGCACATCACCAAACCCTACCTTAAATCATCAACAGAGCAGGTTGAAATCACCAGTTTAGCCTTTTCCCAAAAAAAACCCCTCATCCTGATTCCCAGAAAAGAGCTGGAGAGTTTTTCCCACTCTTTTCCATAAATCCGTGCCCTCCCTGGACAAACCAAGCCGTGCTGAAAACGGATTTTTGGCACTCTGTGACATAAAGGTGCCGCTGCTCCTGGCTCCCAGGTAATTTCCTGGTCAGCATCCCTTTATCCCACCATCTGCTGGAATGATTACGAGCCGGAAAAATCCTGACCCAGCAGGAAAAGTGGAGAAGGATGAGGCAGAGGGAAGCAGATGCAGCAGGATCGGGCTGGAGCTGAGTTCCAGCACGGAGCTTGTGCCTCAACATTCCCCTCTCTGGAACAAAATCCTCCTGGGGATGTAAAAGTAAAAAAAAAAAGGGAAAAAACATTCCCAGCCAGAGGATATTTCATGGAAAAACGAGGGTTTGGAAGTTGCTTTTTTATTCTGGAGAAGGAATTTTATGCTACAAAAAGGGAATGTTCTCATTTGCTCAAATTATAATTGGTAGTTGTTTGGGATTTTTTTAAGTCCTGAAATTTTGTCCATGAAAAGCCAGGGATGCACATCCCTTTTTTATCCTTTACAGGGATCTCCTCACTCCTTAATTTGGTCACTCCGGCACGAAGCTCTTCGCCATAAAATCCAAAACAATCCAGGTCGGCAGGGACCGACTGGAAAAGACGGATTTGATTTCCCGACAGAGCCTTTCCCGCTGCTCTTCTGCTCCGCAGGGTCCCGAGGTGATGTCACCCCATTCCCTCTCCTTGTGGAGCAATTAAAGCAGCAATTAATTAATTAATTAATTGTGGTTTAGGATGGGGTGAAGGTTTTGGGCAAGCAGGGAAATAAAATAATACGATCCAATAAAAAATTCCCAGTCAACTCACCGGTCTTGGGAATCAATTAATGGGACAGGAATCGGCTCTGTGTGGGAAACATCCCAGAGGCAGCTCTGTCCCTAAGGCAGGAATCCCACACGGAGTGGGAAAAGGTAATTACAGGAGCACTGGAAAACAGGATTTATTCCCAACAGGATTTTTTACGGAGCATAATTTTCTCGGTGTCTTATTCCGTTCTCACTCCCGATAGTTCGGGAATACCGGGAATGAAGGAGTTAAAAAAACCAACAGAGTGTTTAAATTCAATTTTTGCACCCCATGGGTTATCCAGGATATCCCAAATTATCCAGGATGCATGGAGACCCCAGAGGGTTTAACTAAAGAGGAGCTGGGATACGCCTCACTTTATTCGGGATCCAAGGGCAGAATTAGGGATTAAACCCAAATATACCCTAAAATTCCCACAAAAATGAAGGCAGGGCATCACTGCCGGGGAAATTCCAAGCAGCTCCGGCCAGGATGCAATTCCTGCTGAACACACGGATATTTTGCTGCTTCTTGTAACTCTCAGTTCGTTTTTCCCTACGGAAAAAAAACCCTTTCTCTGGAAAAACAACGGAGGCATCGTGCCCCCTAGAGGGTACCACGGTGGGTCCTGGTGTCAGATCCCGCTTTTCCGTATCCCAACAGGAAAAAGAGGGAAGGAAAAATCAGTTTCTTCCCATAGATTTCACACCTGTGCCTGAACGTGCTTTGTAAAATCCGGGACGAGTAAAGAATTGGAAAAGAAAGGGAGAAAGGCATCCGGGAATTTTAGACTTTGCAGTACAGGCTCCAAATTTTATCCCAACAAATTTTCCCTTCTAATTAGGAAATTGGTGCAATTAAACCCCAAACTAAGGAATACAGGGGAAAGATCGATCCTAAACCAAGGAATACAGGGAAAAGATCCCTTCTTGTTTCGCTCGAGCGAGACACACATGGAATTCAGCTCTCCAGGGAAGCTGCTGGTGCTGGGCTGAGTCCAGTTATCCCTAAAAATCATCCCAAAATGATCCCTTTGGGACGTGGTCTTGCTCAAAGCCTCAGGGGGGATGTTTATTCACCATCCCCTCTCCCATTCCCAAATCTCTTCCCGCATTTCAGCACTGGGAAAACACTGAGTCGAACACCATGGCTACAATTAAAAGGGAAAGTGGAAGGGGAAAAACAGGGAAAAGCCAAACGGAATAGGATTGAAGGCAGAGAGTGGGAACAGATGGGAGTCAATGAGGCGGAGAAATACAAGGAAAAGGCTGCTCCTGCCTCAGGGAGCTGCCAAGGTGAAAGATCCATCCCGGGAAAGGGATGGAAACAGAATATCCCGACACAGGATAGAGCCAGAGGAGCATCCATGGATGAGGAGGGGATTTGCTCCTTTTTAAAGGAATTGTCTGGGGGGCGGGGGGGGAAGTGTTTTCCTGGTAGAATTTAAGGAGTAAAAATTCCCTGGTTTTGCACAGGCAGCAGCCCTGGTTTATCCCAAATCCCAAACCCTAAATCCCAAATTCCAAACCATGCTTTCCATGCAGTACAGGAATGTCCTGCTCTGCTGTATCAGCAACAACTTTGCTGCTTCCCAATGTCTCAGGACATCTTTCCCAACTGGTTATTCCAAGAAAAAACATGAAATTGGGAAGATGAGGACGCAGCAGTCCCAAAGGACTGGGTAGCCTGGAGCTGACATTCCCACAGGGAATGAGCTGAGCCTTCCCTCCAGGCTTCCTCCTGCTGAGTCCATCAGGCTCGTTCCAAGATCCCTGGCTCTTAATTAAGCGTGGCTAATCAGACACCTGGAATTATCCAGCCCTGCAGCATTCCCGGCAGGAAAAGGGGAGGGAAAAGAAACCCCACCCCACCCCACACTTGTTTCATCACCAGCCTGAGCACAGGGACAGCTGCGGATCCTGACCAGGAGCTTCCCATTTGTTTGGGAGCTTTGGAAAAGGTCCAAGAAAACAAAAAAAAAGGGAATGGGGATTTGCAGGTGTGGGTGGTGTTGGAATAACGAGTTTGGGAAGTGGTACCTGGGAAGTTCTTGGGATTGCAGGGAGGTGGTATCAGAGCCAGACTGGAACATCCAGGCTCCGAATTATAGGATGATGGAATGGTTTCGGTGGGAAGGGACCTTGGAGATCATGGAATTCCAATCCCTACACCTTCCACTATCCCAGGTTGCTTCAAACCCCGTCCAACATGGACTTCAAGACTTCAAGGGATGAGGCAGCCCCAGATCCTCTGGGAATTCCATTCCCGTGCCTCCCCACCCTCACAGCCAAGAATTCCTTCCCAATATCCCATCTATCCCTGCCCTCTGGCAGTGGGAAGCCATTCCCTCTACCCTGTCCCTCCATTCAAGGTGAAGAAAGGAAAAAGGAGCTCTGGGATTGGACCCAACAGTGGCACAACTTCCAGGGATATTCCCCACCACCAGCTCTGCTTTTTTGGGGAAACCTGCAGGAAGCTGAAGAAGTTGTGGATTCTCCATCCCCAGAATTTTCCAGGCCAGGTTGGATGGGGCTTGGAGCAAGCTGGGATGATAGAAGGTGTCCCTGTTCATGGCATGGGGTAGAACTGGATGAGCTTTAAGGTCCTTTCCAACCCAAATTATTCCAGGATTTTCGGAAGGCGAGGGCCACCGAGCTGACAGGGAGCAGGGATTTTATCCCGGGAAAAGGAGAAGGGGCACAGCAGTAACACCCATCCTCCATCACCTCCTCAACTCCTTCCCAGCCCTCATGGAGTGACAGACAAGGGAAGGGGGGTCAATCCAAAAGGAATCAGATGAGCCAAGTGGCAACTCAACAAGAGGACTGGGATGAGATCATCCGCAAAAATTATCCCAGGAAGTGTCAGGAATCAAATCCCACACAGTTCCCCACTGGCCTCAAGAGCCCCTGATCTCCAGCCCTCTCCAGCTCTCCGTGCCGGCCCCTGGGATGCTTTTTTAATTTACGGGAATTGCATCTCGCCCGGAGCTTTCCATGACGAATTCCATCAATTCTACGCATCCGAACCGAATCTTAAAATTGGAAAGGCACCTGTGGAAGGAGCGAGGAGCTTCCCGAGGCTGCGGAGTGGAGGCTGAGCCAGGGCCGACGTTCCTGTCGTGAGTCGGATGCCAAGCTGGATGTTTCCGTAGGGACTTGACAAATCCGAGCGCTATCCCGAGCCAAGGAGGGTAAAGATAGATCCAGCACACCAGGACAAACCCGTGGTTGGAGTTCCTCTTGTTCCCAGTTTTCCCCTTTTTCCTCATGTGCCGTCTTCATGTTCTCCCCCAGAAGTGATCCCCCCGCTTGAGAGTATCGGGAGGAAAGTTGGGAATGGGATAAGGTTACTCTATCCCAAGGGAGGGAGAAGTGACTTGCTCACAGCTGGCATTCCCTCGTTTTCTCACAGGCAGCTAATTGGGAATTTTCATCACTCCTGCTGTTATATATGGACACGAGAGATGGAAAAGGGAAAA
>VZRV01006168.1:0-63583 GCA_013398115.1 Falcunculus frontatus
ACCTGACATATTACAATGAGAGGTGTTCTTTTTGTGATGGTTATGATGCATCAGCCCAGTTGTTGATTCTGGAGTAACTGTGGTATGATTTCAAAACAGTGGGTTTGGTTGCATATTTACTTTGATATCTCTAAGGTAATGAATTCCTTTTAACAGTTTTTGTGTTGCTTCAAAGTGCTTTGAAGCACTGATGCAAAAGCATTAATAAATTAATTCTGTTATTACTTCAACATCTATACTGCAGATCCTGCGGTTTAAATATTAAGGGTTAGGAAATGGTGGATTCACAACAAGTTGTGATAATTTGAATTTTTCTCAGAGCACACTTTCTATATTAAAATAATTGCCAAATTATGTCCGTCATGTTGGACTTAATATTAAATTTAGTGCACAGAGTATCATCAGATGTTTGTTTTAATACTTGGTAGGTAATCAACATTTTGACTGACAACCTGTCTTTCTCTTTTCACACATTGGTGTGGACTATTGCCAACATTCACTGCTATGTACATATCAGTGTATATGGGCTTGAATTGAGATCTGTATAATACATCACTATGTAGCTATTTATGATGAGGCATAAAGAAGGTTTTTGAAACTGCAAGGGGAAAATTCTGTAAATGGGCTGACAATAGTCAGAACTGTTAGAAGCCAGC
This sequence comes from Falcunculus frontatus, assembly GCA_013398115.1. Lineage (NCBI taxonomy): Eukaryota > Metazoa > Chordata > Aves > Passeriformes > Falcunculus > Falcunculus frontatus. The sequence continues at coordinate 657 of VZRV01006168.1, forward strand.
AAGGACAGCAAAACCACAGTCTATCCTCAAGCACAGCAGTGCTCCATACCACTTAAGTGCGGAAAATAATTCGGGATACAAGAATTAGCATGTAGTGAATCGCCACACACACATACTCAGTGCTTCAGTTCACAAATTCTCAATATATCATTGTACTGGGTTTGCATGGCCAGTTTTTGGCAACTGGGGGCCTACAGGGGTGGATTCTGTGACAAGCTGCCAGAAGTTTCCTCCATGTCTGGCAGAGCCAATGCCAGCCAGCTCCAGAGTGGACCCACCGCTGGCCATGGCCAAGCCAAACAGCAATGGTAGCAATACATCTGTGATAAAATATCATGGAGGGGAGGGGAGGGGAAGGGAGGGNGAACAACTCTGCAGACAGCAAGGTTAGGGAAGAAGGAGGGGGAGGAGGCGTTTTGGGTGCTGGAGCTGAGATTCCCCTTATGAGATCCCTGTGGTGAAGACCATGGCAAGATAGTTGTGCCCCTGCAGCCCATGGAGGTCCATGGTAGAGCAGAGATCCACCTGCAGTCCATGGAGGATGCTGGAACAGGTGGATGCCTGAAGAAGGCTGTGACCCCATGAAAAGCCCATACTGGAAGAAATTCCCAGAAAGAACCCGTGGATCCATGAAGAGAGGAGCCCACTCTGGAGCAGGTTTACTGGCAGGACCTGTGACCCTGTGGGACACCCAGGCTGGAGTGTTTTGTGCCTGAAGGATGCACCCTGTGGAAAGGAGCTGTTTGTGAAGAACTGCAGCCCATGGGAAAGACCATGCTGGAGAAGTTTGTGGAGGTCTGTCTCCTGTGGGAGGGATCCCACACTGGAGAAGAGGAAGAACTCCTCTCCCTGAGGAGGAAGCAGCAGCAGAAACATGTGATAAACTGATGGACACACCTCACCCTCTTGCTGGAGGGGACATAACAGAAAATTGGGAATAAATTTAAGCTTGGGAAAAATGGGGGTTTGGCAGGAAGCTGTTTTTAAGATGTGTTTTACTTCTCATTATCCTACTCTGATTTGATTGGTAATAAATTCAATTAATTTTCCCTAGCTGAGTCTGTTTTGTCCATCACGGTAATTGCTGAGTGATCTTTCCCCATCCTTATCTTGACTCATGAGCTTTTAATTATATTCTCTCTCCCCAGTACAGTTGAGGAGGGAAGTGATAAAGCAGCTTTAGTGGGCACCTGGCATTTAGCCAAGGTTAAACCACCAAAATTATTTATAATATCTTGGGAACATCAAACACTGTCTCTCCAACAGCTTGGTTACCTTATGTGATCAAAGGCCTAAAGACTGGCTGCAGCCCTTGGGTTAAAGGTCTTTGAGCCTTTACATTTTGCTCAGAACCTCTTAGCATTAACCTACACTGAGAACTCCCCTGAACCTCTTCGTCTCCAGTTTGACCACCTTTGTAGTTCAGACATATGAAAGAAGCCTCCACCATGATTCCAGAACAAAGCATGAATTTACATTTGCAATGTGATTTAGCTGCCCTGCCACTCCAGTTCTCCAGTTCCACGATCCAGTATTAATATACACATTCATTATATCCTTTAAACATCCAAGGAGTGATGAAATATGTACACTAAACACTGAGAATTTCAAAGGCTTCTGGATATTCTAAATCATGTGGTATAGAAAATACAGGTCTTTTCCTCAGTAAATATGCTAAGAATATGTATGCCTAATATTTAATTAATTAACATCTATTAATATAAAATGCTTTTTCTTTCTATCCAGCTCCGTGGTAAGCTAGCAGACACATCCCTAGAACCATTCCTCTTAAGGGGTATTACATTACACTCTTAGTAATACTTAGGATTAAAAATGCATTCCATCCTCAGGTCTCTTCATTATAATATAATTGTTACACAATCCACGTTACCATTAGGAGCACAGTATGAGAAGTAGTTTCAAAGTAGCATTTGTCTGTGGGATTCATAGACTGAAATATGCTTATGATGTATATTTATTGCTCAAAGCATTTTGCTAAGGGTTTTGAACATTACTTAAAATTTCTGAAAGCAAAAGCAAAAAGCTTTTCTTTTGATTTGACTTTTTCTTTGTGAAAACATGTACATGTTTCCTTTCCTTTACTTGTACATCTGAACTGGGGGAAAGATGAGAGAGTATTCAAAGTCTTCTACCTTCCCTCTAGCACAGTCAACGTCCCATCTGTTCCCCAGACTGACGTGCTTAAGCTTTATCATGGTGGACAGTTGCCTCCTGGCTGGCACACCACTCCTCTGGCACTCACAGAAGGAGGTCATAAAAACTAGGTACTGATGCTGCATAGAGGGAAGCTGTATTAACTTTTATCTACTCGCTGTGAAATAAGAGAGAACAGCAACATGCCCTCAGCAGCAGCGTGAACAGAAGCACATCCTGAGAAACAGGAAGCAATTTTTTTCTCAGGGAGCAATCTTTCAGGAAGTTTCCCAAACTGAGCCATGCCTGTGCCAACTACAGAACCTGGTAAAACAATGAAATACAAATCAGCTTACTAAAATAAAAAAATCAGTATGCTGTTTTTTCCACTCATCTCAAAGGATCTTCTTTTATTTGGCTTATTTTTCTATTGTTATTTAAATTGAAAATTGGGAAGCACTTTGATTCCAGATGTATTGGAAAGTGTAGTCATTTATCAGGAGGTGTTTACAGGAAAGTCAGAGATATTAAGAGAATTAAACCAGATGAAATGCAAGTCAGACAACAGATCTTAGACAAATTAAGGCACAGCAGTGAGTGACTTTCCCAAGGTCACAGAGTGCATCAGCTGCAGAGCTGGGACTAGAACCCTGGTCTCCTGAGACACAGCCTAATCATACATTTCTACATAACAAAATTCGCAAATAAGATACCACACACATAAAAATTCTGATTATGTGTAGTATTTCCTTAGTGAGCAGGGGCAAATATAGGATCAATTATTTAAGAGCTTGCTTAATAAGGAGAGTATGTTTCAGTAATTACTGAGGCCAACCAGTGGGTTGAAGGTCTTATAAACTATACAATGTTTTCTCATTGTACTACAGAAGATGTTCTTGATTAGCCCTCCTGTGGTTTGTGTGCTGTGCCTCTCTGATAATGAGTAGGGTGAATCAGCTCATGGTACTGATTGACACATGATTCTCACATGTTTAAAGCTGAATTGTTTTCATTTCTGCCAGAAGAATTTTACTTTTTAAGTTTATGTGAATCTTAAGGGATGTTGATTGAGACGATTTGCTATTTAAGTGCTGTATTTAAGCAAAGAACGTTTAGATTTCTGTGACTATAAAACATGTAAGAGAGGTATCTATGATCAAATGACTTCCATTTTTTTCCAATTTATAAGTATTACATGCCCATTGAGTTGAGATATGCTTTGAAGAAATCTGTAAAAGACAGAATCTCTGAAGTCATCGAAGCTGAGTTCACCTTATACAGGAAAAAGGCTGTGCAAAATCCTTTGGTCTGCACTACAATAAAACAAGTAGTAATTTTGAATGTAGGTAGGTAGCAGCAGAGTTCCCCAGAGACCTCAGTAAAAGAAAGTGATGGTCAGACATCAAGTCTCTTATTCCAGAAAGGACTGACTCACAGGTGGGGAGTTTACAACCATGTGAAGGTTGAAGTCCAGTAGTCACTCTTAAATTTGGGTCAACTTGTTCTCTGTCAAGGGATCTGAAATAAAGTCTTGGTAGGTTTATAGCCAGTCTATTAAATTGCATCACTTTTTGCTGAGTTTCAGTCTGCCATATCATAAGACACCACATCACATACGAAATGTCACCAAGAGAAATGACAGAAGGGCAGCATAGGAGACCTGCATTGAATGGATGCAGTTCACATAACCTGAGTCTCTCCCCTCTTTCTTTAAAACAAAAGCCAGCAAAGCACAGGACATTTCCTGGGCTTTAATGGTTAGAAGGAAGGTTTGATGAGGTGGGGCATGGCCAAAGCCCATTAGGTTACACTGGTCACTCAGTCTCCAGAAGTGGTCCTTTGTAAAGGACATATAAACATTAATGACCGAAAAGGAACAAAACTTACCCATTTACAAGGTAGGGCCAGTAGCACTTTTCCTTCAGTTTTCCAAATTACATTGGAAGTTGCTGAGGTGGTTTCTTAACTTCCTGTTAGGAAACATCCTTCCTCATTTTGCACTGCAAAACTTGTGCATAACCTGGAATGACCAAACATCTCCACAGTTCTAGGAACTGAGATGTCTTAGTGCTTTTTTTCTCATTGTCTTTTCTCCTCCTGACAACCTCTGCCAAAAGCAACCTTTAGAAAATATTAACATGCTGTGGGTGGCAACCTGAGAATTTCTCACATGCTATTAGAGAGTGTCACAGTTTTGACAAACTGGATGCTTTTTTTATTTCCCTCATCTTACAAAAAGATTGTACTGGCAGCAGCACATATTCCACTGGCATTCACTTCAAGTGTGTTGAGGTGCTGAAGATTTTTAGGAGGGGCTGATCTTTGCAACTTCTTATGATATTTCTTCCAAAAATTAATATTCTACAACTACATAGAAAAAGAGGAGAGAAAGGAAAGGGGAAAGTGCAGGGGAAGGGAAAGAGGAAGGGGTAGAAGAAAGAAGAAAGGAGAGAAAATGTGCAATTATCTCAGATAACTAATGTGCTTAGCTATCTACGGTAAAACTCTACTGCAGACATATTCTGCTTCTTTGCCACCAGATAGCTACATACTAATATCCTGACCTGTCCTTGCTGTCTTTTTTTTCTCAGTACAAGCAAAGTAGTTTGCCTTGCAGTGTTTCTACTCAGGATAGCTGCTGATGAGATTTAGATATGCAAATATTACGAGAATGTCAACCCAACCTTTTTCTTTGATCAGCTGTTCCAGTCTTCACATTGTACATTTGAGGAAGGTTTGTCTTGCCTTACTAGATGCCTACTATTAAATTATCCATGTCTAGCCTGGCTACTCTAAGTTGCCTTTACTGACAATAAAGAAAAAAAGAGCATTTTTAAACTGTGATTTATTTTGTCTCGGGTCAAAAACTGCTTGCTGTTTTCAGTCTCGCCTTTGAAATGTCTACTTTTTCCTTGTGATTCTGAGAAATTTACAGTGACCATTTCAGATTTTTTGATGACTGTTCTGTAGTTCAGACCAGTCTGACATCTAATGGCAGACGTCTGTTCTGGCCTGCATGCAGACAAAAGCTTACATTCTGTCCAGCACTTAAACATATCAAGAATTTCTGAAGAAATTCAGGAACTCAGAATACCAAGGTTTTTAAATGATCCTTATTAGGATGTGTCTTCCAAACTTTCAGGAAATACAAGACTCTGGAACATCTGGATTTTATCAACTACATCCTCTGTTTTCCAGAAGTATCTGATGCCCTTGACTTCACACACTATAGCAGGCAAAGCTATGTTGCATTTCATTCCCAGTTTCTCCAGGGAGACTCTAGTCCCTTCCTTCTTCTAGACTGGCCCCTCCTTCTGGCTGTGCCGGCACCTTCCAACAAAAGAAGAGAAAATTGACTCAGTCGAATATTCACCTGGTCCTGGTATTCAAAAACAGATTCCTTGAGCATCTTAATTAAGCTCCTTTCCTGAGGCCTAACTCTCCTCAATGCATAAATAATAAAGAAAGGCTAAAATTTTGACTTGTTCACTTATATTTATGTTGAAAGCAAATGTTGTGAGAAAATGCATTAGTTTGCAAAATTTTGCTTCCACAGAATCACAGAACTGTTAGGGTTGGAAAGGACCTCTGGAGATCATCTAGTCTCTTTACTGAGGAGATTTTTCAGACTATTTCCTTGATATATGCTAACAGATTTCCAGTGCACCAGTGAAGATATTGAAAAGCCGATGATTTGGCATAAAGAGGGTAGTTTAGGAGTCCTGAGGAGCCTTAGAGAAGGAAGATGAAGCTACGGAGGACTGGAGTTTCAGAGATGACCTGAATTGATCCTAAACCTTCCACAGAGTTTTAGTATCTGTTCCTGCTCCCACTGGGGGGATGGGTACCAATTTCTGTTCCCAGGTTTCCATCCCATGACCTACACCATCTGAGGCCCCAGCCCCTGGATCAGAACAGCCCCAGCTGAGAGCAGCCTGAGTCCTGGCTGGGAGCCCAGCCTCTGGCTCAGCCATCTGCATGGTGCTGGGCATCCCTGGTTGTGTCCCCCTTCCTCCCAAAGGATAGAGCTTTTAGTATTTGACACTGTCTGTATCAGACAGTTGCCAAGAGCCACCAAGGGCCTTGTTAATCACACAGCCCCAGATCAGTTCCCTCCCTCTGTACCTCAGGCCACTTAGCAGTGTCACCAGGGTTTCCATCGCCCTCTCATCTCCTTCCTCAAAATCATCACAGAAGTGTGAAGTTTGACATAATTGTCTAATAAGTTTCACCTATTGCTTCCTGGGTTTTTTTGAGCTCATTCTGAATTAATCCGGTCAAAGCTGGGCAGCTATAGTCAAGGTCTTGCTTACCTGAGAGGTGCTTTTATCTAGGCACTACCCAATGATATCTTGTGATCCTGAATGTCATCAAGTAATAAACAGTCCCTTGCCAGAAACAAATCAAAGATCCATTCCCTTCTCTCCATTCATGGACAACAGGAAGAAATTATCCACATCAAAAGCATAATTCTGCAGTCGACAGTACTCAAGTGGATACAATGAACATGAATTATTACATGATTTACTGACAAAATGAGATGTAACTCTTATATAGGTGTTGATAGAGAGGTAATGGTTTATATCAAAAATTCTTCTCCAATCTCAAATTTCAGACATTTTTTCTTCTAGAAGATTGCCGTCAGGTTGACTAGATCTTTGAACTCCTTTAAATTCCTTACAAGTGTTTTGACACTTACAAACATTATAAACATTTCGTATGTTGCTAAGTAGTGTACATTCGCTGGAGGCTAAGTTACAACTTCTGTACGTTTTTACTATTATTAGGCACAAATCCAATCCCCCAAAGTCTAGTACCTCTGACCTTTAAAGAAGTTCAAATCTGATCTCCCTTGAAACAATGCTGCTTTGGGCTGTCTGTTGGCATGGTCAGGTGTTGCAAATGATCAAGTTAATATGTTATAAGAAATTCTCCACATAGCTTAAACAGTGACATATAAAAAATCACAATCAACTAAGGTAGCATAAAACAGACTGTGATGATGCCCATGCAAAAGCAAAGTAATTAATTTCCTAAGCTCTGTTGCCATCTTCATTAAATTGACTTGCCAGGACTAGATCCACACCAGAGTGCAATGACAAAGAGGGCTAAATATTGCATTTGTAACAGCCTATAAAGATTCATGGAAAATAACAGCTGGAATTTGTAAAAGCCCTGCTGTGCTGATCTAAATTACTCTGAAGGATTTCTGAGGATTATGCTGGTTAAAGAATCCAGGACTGATTAGTCTTCTTGACCCTGCACTGACATGGGCCACGGACAGAAGAAGACTAGTAAGGGCTGTAAGCAGCCTGCATAGTTTAGGAGTCCCCTTTCCCCTTCTGTCCCTGCTGGAGAAGCTTGGATGAAACACCATCAAAGGAATTGCTCTCTGCATTCCTTCCTAAAGCCCTGATCCAATCCTGTGCAACCAGACATTTAGGTAAATCTAACTACAAGATGTTTTGCAGAGTTCAAGAATAATTTAAATGTCATGAGCAGCTGCCTTTTTGGCATTGGGTTTATTTTGTTGTTGTTTTTTTTTTTTTTTTAATCAAACACAGGCAAAGCTTTCAGAAAACCTCTAATACAACACAGAAAAAGAGTTATGCAGAATACTGGATTTTAGGCTTCTCTGCCACTGCGTAGGTTGTCTCACTTGATGTAATCTGCTTTCCAGTGTTTTCTTGTTTTCACTGACATTACCCTTATTTATACACAAGCACTAGTCTGTAGCAGCTTCCCTAGCTTACTGCTTCCTGTTTCATTTTCCTTTCCCTTTGATCACTGGTGCTAGCTACCTAATAACAATTTTAGAACAATCAATCAGCAGTCTGTGCAAGCAAATAACTTACTGAACACTTGAACCCTGTAATTGTGTTCTGACCTTGGGTGCACTAAAGGTTAGAGTGATAGATTCTTTGCAGCAGTGCCATGCTCTGTAGTTCTGTAAATGCAGTTCACCAGCCTAAGGTGAACTTTACTGCAGAGGAAAGAAAAATCAAGTGTGGCCCCATAAAACCTAGCAGTACACAGGGAATTCGGTGACAGCATAAGGAATGATGGCAAACAAGGCACACAAGTACCTAAATCAAACAAAGCTTAAGGAGGGAAGAAATGTCTGAGGCAACTGTGTAGGAGTTGCCTCAGACATTTATGCTGACAGTCCTTATGCTGACATTGCAAAAATGTGAAAAGTTTAAAAATATCTCCTTTTCTTCACTTCAGGGTTTTGAAATATGAATTTAAGAAGATCATTAAAGGATTTGCAGTGAAGTACTTCCACCCTGAACTTATGAATAAATGTTGTCTTCCCTATAATTAAATAAACTAATAGAGTTGTTCCTATAACAGTATGTGATTCAGGTTTGATTCCGACTGACCAAACTGCATTCAAACTATAGAGATTTCCTACTGAAATTTTATTAAGACCACCACTTATTTTGCAGCCCCATCAAGAAATATGCACTATTCATGTTCTTTCCATGTGAAATATTTATGGCTGAAGACCAATTGGCTGAGGCACATGGCTGAAGCTCTTTAGATATTTAAAGTGAAATAATTCGCCCTTGCTAGGATTTGGGATGGGATGACAGTTTTGAGTTACTGCCAGAAGTTCTTCTAAATTCTGAACGTGAATGGTGTTTCTGAGAGGAGCCTTGCAGATACAGTGAGCACATCCATGGATGTGTGTGAGGAGACAGACATGCTGAGAAGGCAGTAGTTGACAGTGGGCAGAAATGCAATTGCAAGTGACAGCACCCATGCTCCTACATGAGCCTGTCATGGTGACAGACTGCCCGTGCTATGCCCTGCTCAGATATAGAAACACAAACTCTTAACAGTGTATCTGTCAAAAGAGGTCTTGAGTGTGAACATGGGCAAGATTTTGGGGGAATGGAAGAGAATCACAAGGTCTGGTCTCTCTGATTGACAGTAATATTGGCACAATTAACATTGAATTGTTGTCAGGCTTCACAACAAAAAAAAAGAAAGAGGAGGGATTCTTTCCAGCCTCAAAAGAGTCATGAGAGAAAGAGGGGAGGAGTTTGTTTAAAAGTACTGGAAGGGAGCAATGATATTTGATCAGTGGCATATCCAATGCAGCAGCAGCTTTCTGAGAAGAGCAGTGAGATGGAACAAAACTGTCATGATTTTAAAAGCCAAGTGCTGAACAGGGGCAAGTAGTCACTTCTCTAATCTTCTGTCATTTTCTCCCAGCCCTCTGTGCAGTAGCCTCCCAGCTGAACAGCAGTGCACCGCTGGCTCATGTCAGCAGAGTCCATGGAGATCATCACTGCCATTCCTCTGATCAAGGGAAGATCTCTTTAGGCATTACAGTTCTCCAGATTTGGAGAGCTTGTTTAACTGACAAATGCAGGTCTAGTGATGCTATGGGATATCTTCTTTCATTTCAGCCATCCTCCAGCTGTCACTCTAGATGACCCATAGGGTCCGTGTCGTATCAGCCCTGTAAGAGTGTTTCACCCAGCCTGGGAGATCTCTGGCAGCCCTGGTCACCAACAGTTAGGGGGGAAAGCAGATGTTAGTCCTCTTGGGTTTGCCCAGGTGGCTAACAGGAGGAGAGGAATACCACAGGGCAACCCTGAATACAATGTTCAGTAGTCTGTGAAGTGAAAAAGGAAAGAAATTGTCTCTGACAGGATGTGGAATAAACATATTTTTTAAATTTCAGTCAGTTATAAAAGCATGTTCGATCTATGAAGCTTAAATTATCAGTAATTGGCAAGAAGCAGGGAGAGGGACTGAGAAAAACAAATGAAATGTGGTCAAACTTAAATTACCAGAACAAACTTAAATCACCAGAATACTGATCTTAGCAGAAAACATGGCTATCAATAGAGAAGAAAGCTTTTCTCCAGAAGAAACTTGAACACCTGGCACTGAAGATGTAACTGGTGTCAGGAGGATGGAAAGGCAGTTAATGCAGGTGAGACAATAGAGAAATGACAAAATGAAGCCATCAGAAGCTCATTGGAATATGCCACCAAAAGCTTGTTTCCTTTTGGGGATTTTCTGCAGCTGCAGACTTATTAATGAACAGAGAAGCTACAACTACTCAGTGAGTGATCTTCACATCCCTGTCTGACAATGCATTTTCTAAGGCTCTGTTCTTCAGGAAGGAAGTGATGGTGGTTTCCATCTGAAGTGCTTCCTACTTGAGTTGAATGACATGGACTACAACATCTTGTACAAACTTATACTTCTCTGACAAAGCTCCTTTTCAGACATTCTCTATCCTAATTGCCAGTGGATATTTTATTTGACAGGCTACAGTACCAAGTAAGTTGAGGCATCATCTTCCCAGTGTAGCACACTGACACGAAACCAGAAGCAATGGACACTAAGTTATATCAGATAATTACCACACATTAATATGATTTAAGCAAAATCAACAAGCACAATGCATGTAGCACAAATGATCAAATGCAAACATTTGAATTGAATTTTCACAGCAAAGTAGTTAAAAATTACTAAGTTCAATTAATAATTCAGCACGATCTTCAGTCAAATACCCATCATATTATAATCTGACAGATATTGGAGCAAAATTTGACTCACATCTGGGAGTCTTGTTGATGTGAAATATCATACAGGCTTGATGCCAGATGTGAAATTATCCTTATTAGGTATTTTTCTTTAACAACTGTGTTTTACCACAGTGATAAGAGCAGATGGAGCATAAATTTTTCTCCCCTTTTCTTTTTTTTTTTTTTTACATACATCCTTTCAAAATCCAGTTACCATAACAACTTGGTTTAACTGTTTTTGTTAAATCATCTTCTTTTTATATCACACCTAGAACTTTCATCTGGCACACAAATGAATACAATAAATTTTTTTAATTAATTATTTGTTGTCTAAAATCTGTCAACAGCTTCTTTTTTTGGGGAGAGGATAGGAGAAAAGGAGTAATGTCTTTTTTTTTTTTTTTGGCATGTTTAGTATCAACAATAAGGAGACAGTGGTATTATAAGCCTTCTAAAAAACAATAAAATAGAAGGACTCCCAGCAGAAAGCTTTAAAATCTCAAACCATACTTACACAGACTTCTAATGATAATTTTTAAAGGATATCCCATTTCATGAAAATTAAATACTCCCTGTAATTTCACAACACTAGAGCTTTGTATATATTTCCCTCTTTGTTTGAATGGGCCAATTCAAATCTTCTTTTATGATAACAACATAAAACCATATTGTAGTAAAATACCTTCCCTTCCGTCTCCTTTCTCTCTTGCTTAATGTCTATATGACTTTGTCAGGGCAAAAAGAGAGACAGTGGGAGGTGTGACAAGTTAATATCTAGGAATAAAAAGGTGCTACCTAGCAACATTTCTCTGGAAACTAAATCTCCTTTGTCAAGAAACTCTAAAACAGGGGCTGCATTGCCCAGGCAGATTACAATTACATTACAATCACAGATTGATAATACCACATAGCGCTTTTCACAGCAAGTCACTAAAATATAAATGCAGCCCAGGTCAGTAGCAACTGAACACTGTTACCACTTGACAGCTGTTTAGTGCCCTGTATGAAATGCCTTACTCTTCACCTGATTCCTAGTGGGGAAGTGGCTGCATCCCAATTAGCATTAATTGGCTCCCTTATTTTCAGCTGCAGCAAGGCAACCAAGGACTATGCAGAGCCAGGGAGCGAGGGCTGGAGGCAGTGTGCTGTGGTCCACTAGACTGGCTGTGTCTCTGGTTAAACTGGACACTGACTACAGCATTCCTGACAGACTGTGGTGAAGTCCCTGCTTGAGGGCTGGGAGTGAAGGGGCCTCCATGGTAATCCTTTGATGCCCCTGTCTCAATGGCTCATGTCTCCTGTCCTTACAGCCGGTTTTTTTCCTCTCAAACCTTACCGAAACCATCTTGTTTGAAAAATTAAGGGATTCTTTTTGTCCTTCTACAGGGGAACAATCCATCAAAGGAAGCTACCACATTTCTCAGCCTTTTATCATTCTGTGTGCTTTCTTCTGACTTCTGTCAAATTTTCCTACATACCTCATAAAATACAGTCTCAGGTTCACTCACACTTTCTAGTCTATGACAGAGTGCCCCTTGAATACGTGTTTCTAGTGGTTCAGAGTCTATTTCAGCTGGATCTCTAACCACTGAGGGCAAGCTTTTAGGCACTTCTGAATGGATAATGTGACAGACCCAAACACTCTTTAGGCTCTTTTCTTTGTTCTGCTGTGTTCTACCTCTCTGTGAAAACATGCTCTGTTAATTACTAAATCACACTTCAGGTTTCAATTATGAATAAGGCAAAGAGACACTGAATGTTTCTGCTCTTTCTGTTATTCACTGTCTTTCCCTGTTTTGCAATAAACCCTTTCCTTGCCCTTATGTCTTCTTATGACTTCTATATTTATAAAAGTTTCCTTATAATCTTGCATGTTCCTACTTCTCATAGGATAAGAGAATATCATAGAACAGTTTGGATTGGAAGTTATTTTAAAGACCATCTAGTTGCCCTCCTCCTGCCATGGGCAGGAATGCCTTTCACTAGAGCGGCTTGCTCAGAGTCCTCTCCAACCTGGCCTTGAACACTCTCTGGAATGGGACATCCACAACTTCTCTGGGCAACCTGTTCCAATGCCTCACCACCCTTACACTAAAGAATTTCTTCCTGATATCTAATCTAAACCAACACTTTTTCAGTTTAAAGCCCTTTCAAATTATCCCATTATTACAAGCCCTTGTAAAAAGTCCCCTTCCAGCATTCATGTAGGCCCCCACTAGGCTGCTATATTGCATTTTTTAATGTTGTATTTTTACTGGTTTTTACTCTCTTTGTGCTACTTTTTATCCTATTTCTCTTTTTCAGTGATGCCTTTTTGGATGTCATCAAAGAGTTTTCTATCCAGCTGTAAATAGGCTATTGCTAAACTTTCTTTTTTGCAAGAAGATAGCTCGCTGTTGTATGCAGGGTAAAATCTATCTAAATAACTCCACCACTCTCCTTCTTCTTGATACTTTAGATTAGGGATAATTAACTAAATGTCTATAGTTTAGGTGAGCTAAATGACAGTTAGGAACTGACAATCAGTTCAGGCACCATTGAAAATGGTGTAAGTAACCTCTGCAGCCTCTGGTCACTACTCTAAAAAGGCATAGGTCGTCGGTAGATCTTGTGTAATATCTGCCATGCTGAGGAAACTTCCCAGTCTGACCATTCACGAGGCTCTCTGGCACTCACACGCCCAACACCAGAGACTTTTTCCCGGGGCTTGAAGCCCTTTCACTTCATGGGCAGCTCCAGGGATGGGTGCCCTGCTTGGCTCCCCACACACCCCACTCACACAGGCAGACCAGGTTTTCTCAGAAGTTCAGCCCCAGATTTCCCACAGCAGAGTCTCAAGTGGCTCATTCCGTAAAACACAGCAGAGTAACACAGAAACAGCCTGAGCTGGTTCCTCCAAGGAGGGACTCCCAACAAAGGGAAAAAATAAAGTCCTTGGGTTTTTATACCCTCACAGTCTTTCCACACACCAGTCTCACTCTTCCTCCCGAGTCTTTGGCTCTTGCACCCTTGTGTCCATCCACCTGGCTGGCATCACACGTCTTCATCTCCTTCATCATCCAAAAGATTGGCAATTCCCAGGTCCTGCTGTGTCTCTCAATGTCCATGCACCCAGCTGGCTGTCACCTGTCTTAGTGCCCTTTGTTATCCCAAAGGGTGGCAGTCCACGAACTCGTCTCCAATTTATTCACCTTATCCTAAAGCAGACATCTATAGTGAACCTCATGGCACTCCACTTCTTTGACTCTTTTGAGAAGCAGAGACTTGTTCATTCAAATATCTAGATGCAGCTATTTAGTGCTGTTTGGGACGTCATAGGCCCTAGCTGTCCTTCCAGAGGATCATGGACATTCTGCAGGTCATTTGTCATACTTACCACCCCTGTGCAGGTGTCCCAGAGAGCTCAGGAAATTTTGTGCTACTGCATACCTCACTATGAATCATAGTGGAAAGATGGACCACACAGGATCATCTTGAGGCTGTCCAGAAATTAGGCTTTAGTTCAGTGTGGTCTTGCAGATTTGGAATTAGGCAATATTGTCTAAAGATGACAGGATTCTTAAGAGATGCATAAGTCTCTTTAAATATTAAAAAAATTTGGATAAATAGCCACATAATTAAAGAACAAAACTAATTAATGTACATATAAACTGATTGTTACTTTACCTCTTGTTGCACCACTACAGATTCAGCTCATGATTTCTTTACAATCTTTCATTTCTCAGTGCACATTCAGAAATAGCTCTCCATTCATACTGGTTTCTTTAGATGAGGTGCATAATTAAGCTTTGATTTGCTTACTGGCACAGCTGTGTTAGGTTATATGATAAGGCACCACCACAAAAGGAGCTTGGACAGGAAATAGCAAAAGGCAGCCCCAAATAGTGCCCTGCCAGGCTACTCCCAGGCTTATCCCAGGTGCCATCAGCCCATCAGAGGCACAGCCCCAGAAGCACAGAGGAGCAGAGGGTCTTGATGCCAGGTGGGAACCCAAATCAAGGCCCAAAGAAGGAATGCCTTGTCCCAGCCCCTCTCAGGACTCCTCCATCATTTCTGTGGTTCAAATGTGGAGCCCAACCCTGTGAACATCAGGGGTAGCTCTCCAGATTGCCCTTCAGACTAAAGGCTGCTTACCAGCAACTGGGGACGCACCGAGGGTAGCTACTGGGCAGAATGAATGTCTGGATACGGCTGCTGGAGGGATCCACTTTACACATGCAGATGTACATTCTGGTGAACCTCCATCCTGTCCTGCTGGGGCGCAGGGAAGGAGATTGGTGCTGCCTGTAGCTACGTGGGTGCTCCGAGTGTCTGTGTGGTGTGTGCCGGAATGGGTGTGCTCTGTGCCTGTCTGCCTGCTGGGAATACAGCTCTGCCTCGCTGCTGGTTGGACTCAGGGGCTTGGCTGTCTGATGCTCCATGGTAAATTCTCCTCTAACACACTAGTTTCTGTATACAGTAATTTTAAGGCACTGGGAAGAGTCACAGAGCGAGAAGCTTGCATAACCTCTGTGTGCACTCTTACATGCTCTGTCCTATCACATCCATAAATGTCCTTTATGAGATCTTCAGATTAGAGCCAGATTCTTCTTGTGATCTCTGCCTTTTAGGTGTGTTAGCCTGCTCAAGTCACTAATCATCTAATGTGAGGAGGGGTTCATAGGACAACAGACACCACAAGCCTTTTGAAAACTGACTTTTTACCAGTAAATCTTACCTGAAGAGGAATGACAAATAGCTCTAAAAATGAGACAAAATTTCTCTTTGATAGTGTTACTCTTATAACCTTAAGGTCCTATTACAGCACTGTGTCTCTCTCAATGAAAGTCAAAGGAGTTGATGGAAAATCAAGGCTGTTAAGTGTATTTGGAAATGTTGTAGAAAATATACAATTCAGTAGCAGTGCCATCATTCAGATCCAGCAGCTGTGTCTTCTGAAAAGCTGGTTTCTTCTGGATTTGCTGCAGGGACCTGCACAGTTGAATGCTGCAGCCAATCACCTATTTTATGGTCAGCATGAATACGATGAAATATTCTTCCTTCACAGCATGTTCGCTTGAAATGAACTTTTAGCTTGGAAGAATGATAGTCTGTCTTCTCACTCTGTGAGATTCTTAAAAGGCTCAGGAAGCTCAGACAAAGAGGCTTCGAAACCATTAATCTTCAGCCAGCTTGTGAAGCAGGGATGCATGCTTTGCCCTGGAAGCAATCTCATTTTTGGGCATGGACAGTGTGGTTTGATGCTTTCGAAATCTTATGGATGTCATCCCTGGTTGTTAAAGAATTCCTTTTCAGTGTCAGGTCATGGCGATTCAACATGACTAAGTTTAGACTGTGTGTGATGCAGTGGGTCTTCTGAGCCACTCCTGATATGGGCTTCTAAGCAATTAAAATGGCTCTTTGCTGCTGCAGTCCCATCAAAGCTGTCACTACATCCTCTTTCTCTCCAGCTGGTGTGAGAGCTGGTGTGCTTTCCTTTGTCATGTCCCACAACCTGCAGGAAGGACACACACACAGGCAGTGTGCTGACCACAGGGCATGCAATGAACAAGGACAGGTGCTATAAGCTTACAGCCTCTGGGAGCCAGGAACACAAAATAACATATTTTTGCACTGATCCTTTGCATGGAAGTCAAGATGATCGGGCAGTTCCATAAACAAATTGTGTGATTTCAGACATTAAAGAATTTCTGCTCTTTCTGCCACTTCAACATTTTCTTCAGTATTGCATCAGTCTTGGCATGTAAACTGAGAATAGCACGGACTTTGCTGTCACTCTTCTCTGAACTATGATTGCAGAGTCCCTGTGTTCCTTGAAGACAAGGCTTTGGCTCTGGAAAGAATTAATGGTAACAGCTTTCTTGACTGTCTGACATTTATTTCACTCCCTAATTGCATGGAAATTTCAAGCTGCTTACTAGGTATCACATAAGACAGGCTTCTCAAATCCTCTATATTCGATAACAATACCAGCATTTTCACCAGTGGCAAAGCTCTTGGCAGTATCTTTCCCCCTGCCCACTGCTAATGTGCATAGCTATCCTAGAGGCTGTACAGTTAGTGGCAGTGAAATTGGCAGGAGGAGTGCACAATATTTGCTAAATGCACCATCTTGAGTCTTGGAATAAGCCAAATGCTTTTTCTGAAATCAAAGATTTCCAAGTTCTCTGGCAGGAAAGAGGGAAAGCTGATCTCAAGAAGCTGTGAGTTCTCCGATATCTGTACTTTCTGGTCATGGATTCTCCTTTTGTCTGACATGTCTTGAATCAAAGCACACTGTGAGCTAATGCAGTGAACTCTGGGTTTCATAGCAGCGCTGACCAAAGTCAGAGCTTGTCTGCTTGTTACATTAACACTGGTGGGTCTTTCCATAGATGCCATTTGCCTTTCATCTTACATGGTCTTTTCCTGACAGAGCAGAAAGAGAAACATTTTGGCCTCGTGTCAGACATGTGAAAATCATGTATTAAACTGGGGAGTAAAAACTGTATTGCTGCTCTCTGTTTGTACCTAACAAATGCTCTCAGCAGCGGAGATGCAGTTATCAGTCACTCATGCAGACACACACGGTACGAAGAGGATTGCCTGCTGTGACTTGGGAGATGGCCAGAGCACATCTGAGCTCTCCCTAGTGCAGCATTCCCACTGTCACCATAGCCATGGATCAGTAAATGGTACGTTTCACATATGTGTCCCAAGAAAATGCTACCACAGTGGTGTGGGGAGCTTAAAGATTTGCCAAGCCAATGACAAATACATATTTATCCTCCTCATTCCCACCAAAATGAGTTGTAAAACAACTATTTGACAGTAATAGATGATTTCCACTTTATTTAATTGGAAAGGTAACACTGGATAATTTTTTACATTATTCCAACCCCATTCTGTTCCTCTAAATTACTTTAATAAGGATACCATATATCTACCAATGAAAGAGAAACTTCCATTCAGACTTTTGCTGGGGGGAAGAAGAAACATCACAAATGTGATGCCACTGATGGCAAACTTGGGGAAGGGTTGTTTAAAATGAAGACCAGCCACTCGTCTCTACGTATTCCTGTAGGATGGCCCCTGGGACATCCTTCATATTTTTTTTGGTTTATGTGATTTGCCTCTTCCTATTATTATTCCTCCACAAAACCCTTTTCTTCTTTGCTTCCCAAGACTCCACCAAGGGATAGATCTTGAAGTGGACTATGGAAGATATTTCAAACTACACAATCACACCCATCTGACTTCTTGCAACTTAGCTATTATAAAACCAAAATTGTTCAGACAAGGTTTCTTTATACTGAAGTCCATTATTCAGACTTCAGAAGGAAAGATCTTGGCCCTTCAGCACCCACTATAGAGACATCTGCTTTCAGATTTGGAGGCACCATTTTCATTCCCCAAACGGTAATAAAAATAGGAGTTGTTACAAAGGTACATTATTTTCTCCCCTCTTTTTCTCTGCTCCAGCCATGCTGTTCTTACTTTCTTCTCAGTATCAAATATAATTTAGTCATACTAAGCCTGACCTGTCACAGATTCTTAATGCTGTATCTATACACCTAAGACTTGAACAAATTGCCCACAAGCAAGACTAGTGACATTTGAAAGAAACGGCATTCAGTCATCAGCAGATTCAAATTAAGATATGACACTTATCACAGATACAGTATTTATTATTAAAAATTTAATGCATCTTCCTGAGCCCTTAAAATACATTTAGAGGAAAAAGACATTTCAAGCCTTTAATAAAAATCACATTTAAGAGAGGCAGATCTGAATGAATATCATTAATATTTCAAAAATTATATCCCAAGTCTTTTAGATGCAGCTTTTCAGTGAGCAAGCAATCTCTAAAAACAGTAGGAAAAAAAGGTGTGTGTATGCATGTGTGTGCTTCCTTGTGCAAACGAATGATATATTGTCATGACTTTGTTAGAGAAAAATGTCACACCTCTTTCATGCACACCTGTTCTTATCAACTATTCATATTTCCCTGCAGCATGTTGACATTGCAGTTCCTTGTTTCATGGCAGACTGACATCCTTCTGTTTGCAAATAAGGAAAGAAACATTTTATACATCATTCTGAAATCGCTCCGTTATCACAGTCTTGGAAAAAAGAGAAAGATTCTAGTTGGCTCCCTTACTTCTCCCAGGGCAAGGTTGCTGTAAAAAATCTACATTCCACAGCTTTCACCAGCTCAACTCCTGCCAAAATAGAGCTACCTGAACTTAAATTACAACAGAAACTATATTGTTAAGACTGACTAAGGGATGATGGTATTTGAGAGATAGTTCACAAATGCACCTGGGTGATCTTGCAGGCTAAGACCATGGCAGCTGAAGTGCCTGAGACAGCTCAGGGAGTCTATCTCTGTATACTTATGAATTCCACTTGATTTTCTGAACTTCACCTCTGACCAAAACCTTCAGTGTGAATTAAATCTTTCATTTTATGGGCAAAAGCAGCCAGAGCCAGAGAGACTGAAACAAGACCATTAACATTTGAATAACCTTGTCTTGCTAAAACAGGAGATACTGGTAGACCCATCAGCTGTTAATAACCTTCTGCCTAAATCCTGGCAGAGATCAGAGAAAAAAAAATTGAGGTGTTCAGAGCATTAGGAACTGTTTTTTATGAAGACATGGTCTCCTACATTTTGTTTAATAGCTGGAAGATTTAGCAGGAGACAAAGCAGCAGGCAGCCTGTACTTCTCAGGCCCTTTGTATTTCAGTAAGATGTGAAAGGCTTTCACTTACAGCATGGAAGTAAAGTATGGTTTTCAAAGATCCATATATTTGGAGACTTTGCATTAATTTAACATTTAAAGACATTAATTTTCTGGGGTTTCATAGTGCTTTTCCCTCTGCTTAGTTCTCAGCTGTAAACTAGTAAGGCCCAAAGGTATGCATGAGCTATCAGTGAAACTCAGTGATGCTTGGCATTGGCCTTGGGGCAAACATCTGAGGTTCCAGGCTGAGCCTGACTCACAGAACTACACTGAGGAACTAGACAGGGTGATGATAACCATTTCTTCTGTATTAACAGTGGGCAAAATTGTCTTCTGCTGCCCCTTTAATGCCTAAGTCCCATACTCAAACACTGCAGAGGTCTTCCAAACTAACACTGAAATACTGTCTCTTGCCTGGTATGCCCCTGTCCTGTGCTGGTGGACTTCTACAAAACCACCTAGCTGAGCAACCTTGCACCTGGGTTCACACTTCAGCTTTAGCAGGTTTCTTAAAATCTGACTAAAGAGTCCTGATCCTCTACTGAGGAAAAGGGAAAGAAGTTCGCATCCAGCTTGGTAGGACACTTATTTGGGGTGTCATGCCCTAAGTCCTGTACCAAGCACTATGTAAGTATTTATGTAATTGAAACACTGAACACAAGGAGTTAAAGGTAACCCCACCCAATAGCAGCCATAGACCAGAGTTAAGACATCTGTCTGGGAAACAGAAAAACAGTCTTTAAACTCAGAGTCCAAACACAAGCAGGAAAAATAGGGGTCTGAAGTTAAGTCTCCAAACTCCGGGGTAAGTCCATCCCTAAGGAAAAGTGAGTTACTGGATCTATGTGTTCCGTGTTTCCTTTTGGAAAAGACTATCCTGAGGTTTGAAGCAAAAAAATAATTAAATATTTAGCACAGGGAGTGAAGACTGATTATTTTCTTCAGTCCAGAATTCACAGGCTATTCCTCAAAGGTACTTATGAGCTATTTTGGTTGGACATGATGATCTTGCAGATCTTTTCCAACCTTAACAATTCTATGATTTTACATGGCTCCCTGCTTAGAATGATATTTTGTCCTTGTGGGGACATTCCAATCGCTTATAACAGAGTTTCATAAAAAATTAACAAAAGCGGACATATCCACTAGACTGTGACTTAAATATCATCAGTTTGACTGCTAGCTTCAACAAAGATTTTTTGCATGATCTCAAAAAAAATCGATTTTCAATACAAAACAACACCTGTTTCGTTAAACAGGGTCTCAGCAAAGCTGGGGCAAAATCATTACTCCAGGCTGATTCAGGATTTGCCCTTTTATCATCATGAACAAACAGACAGGTGGCGTTTCACTTGAGGATGAGCCAAAAGCAGAGTAATACCGGTTTAAAATACCCCAGGATGACGTAGCACTCCTGTCAGAAAAGTCTGGGCAGAGGTGTTGTTGTCTCCCACTCGTGTGTGAGGAGAACATTTGCAATTGGGATATCACATCTCAGTGGAATCCCATATACGTCACTCTAACGCAAATAGAAGAGCCCTGATGATAAGCACTGACATCAAGAAAAACAGAGTTAGGCTGAGATAGCTTTGGTGATTACATATTTTTAGAGATAATTCACTAACAATTTTAGGATTTTTTTCAGCGGATATGATTTCATGAGAATGAAACTGGAACAAAAGAATGTAGTGTCAGAAGGTGTTTATTACTCCATAGTAGTTTATAGGAAGCAAGGGCAAGGCACTCTTTAAGAGTCTTCAACAGAGACTTGGAGGTTTTGCAATTAAAGGAGGGAAGATTCAGGCTTAAAGGACAATGCCATAGAAAATGTAGAAGCTGACAGCAAGATGATTAAGGGATGAAATTTGATAGATTTTACAAATGCTAAATGGGATTAGCTGGCAGATCCTGAAGATTTGCCTGCTACTTTCCTTTCTAATCCTAAGATTAGAAATACTGGCAAGCCAGTTCCAGTGGTCTTAGTAATGCCACCAGGTCTGCATCACATCCAAGTTATACTGAAATCTAGACCTCGATCTCTTAATTAAATCAAGAAAGTAAGTAGCATATGGAGAAATTAAAGAAAGAACGCAGAGAGATTAGAAGGCTGCGATGCACAGTCTTTGGCAAAAAATAAATGTGCTTTCAAATTACTGTACATAACACAAATGGAGCATTTATAAACACTTTTGTGCTACATTTTTTTAAGAACTCCCATCGCCCCCATTTAGAATATTTTAAGAGTTTTCACTTGTTATTTGGACATGTATATGTGATATGATTCCACACAAGCGTCTTGGTGAGTACTTTCCCGCTCCTTTTGAAAAAGGAATGAGGAAACTGTATTTTTAAAGTGAAATATCACTGAAAAATAAATAATACAGCCAAAGGTGGGTGAGTGATTCACAGGGAAAAAACTGGTTGAAATGTTTTCCCTTTTATTCTTGCTATTGGAGGCTAGATTTCATAACAAGCCTCAGTTTTATTGTCATTCAAAATTACTTGTGAATTTGTTTTGGACTGCTGAGCCTTTGAATACCAGGTTTTGATATTTTTTACTCAACAGTGAGAGGAAAGATTTTTCATATGTTCCAGTGTGGTAGAGTGAGGCATAAGAAGCTTCTTGCTACTGTGAGCATATTTTATTTTCCATATGGAGTTTGGGAAAAAAACCTTGTAATCAGACATGAAACAACAGATGACGACTCCATAGTCAGCCTGTTGTTTTTTATGAATGAGACAGTCATCATGCAAACACACCAACCAGAGGAAGAGCCAAAACAATTGCATTAAGATACAAGATCTTGCTTCCATGAATGAACATAACAGAAGGTAGAGAAGTTGATAACGTGCAGAAATCTGGGCTGCTGGGAAAGCAGCACTGGCCATGTATTTACCAATTATTTTACAAGAAGACCAGACACTGATACCTGTGACAATGGCATGGGCTGGTTTGCACCCGCCCTCCTTAAGCAAGTTTGTCTTAGTGAAAGCTAAATTGAGTGGTAGAAAACAGAACAAGGGAACAAGCTGGGGATGATCTCAGGCCCATCACTTGAAATGGACGCCTTGTCCTCTTACTCAGCAATACAAGTGCTCCCTTCAGATCATAACTGAAAGATATGAGGCATACAAAGTTCTGAGAAGGAAGCCCCAAAATGAAAATATTCCCCTTTTTTTGTGTGTCTGAGACAGTAAAAATGTATCTGTAAATGAACATTGTAAATGAGAATCTCTTATACAGAGAGCAATTACGCAAAAAAGTAACCTGCCTTGTTGGGAGTCGGATTGTGGTATTTTTGCATTTCTGGATCTTATTCTGGATACTTTTAAGCAACCAGTTTTTAGAAACAAAATACTGAGAGCAAGGGAGAAAACTGAGAGTGACTCAATATGAAAAATTTTAGTTGAGAGCTGTCTGTTGAAAATGGTTTCTCACGTCTAATGCCTACAAGTCCCAGGTTATAACCCTGCCTTGGAAAGTTATGCGGTCTGTAAAGCCCTATCAGCTCCTTCCATTTCTTTCCACTTCTTTATCCCTTCCTATATACACTATTCCTTTCATCCAGCTTACTAGTGGATAGGAGGATAAGGAAAGAAGTGTCAGAGCTTGGATGTTTTTTCCACCATGCACTACACAGCATTCCTACAACTCCCCACAGAGCACAACAGGGAAATGCAATTCTTCGAACACAGATAAATAAGGATGATAATTGCCGAAGAAGACATGAATGCCTAGAACTTTTTAAATTACTTCCCTGTGTGGATTCCATTAGTGACCAGTAAAGATGCTGTGGCTTACCCCACAGTAAAAGTGCCATAGCATTAAAAAAAGCAGGGACTAGAATACACTGGAATAGAAATATATTGCCTCATCTTTGAGGTAGTGTTAGCCAGCTGACATGGGGTGTTTGCATGAAGATTAAGTGTGAACTAGCTAGTGAGCTGGAAATAGACCACCCTTTAGGTAAATTCAGTGCCTCTGACAGAGCAGATTTGTATTGTAACTGCTTACAGTATTTGCAATTCATATTATGCAGGCCAGCGCAAATTGTAAAGCACGTATTGTACGATCAAGCTGTAATCAAAAAATTCAGTTCCACAGACAATCCAGGCATTTCGGCTAAGAACACACTTTTTAGAGTGTTCTTGATAGTAAATTCTAAGCATTAAATTACTGCAGCAAGCTTCCATAAAATGGTGTTGATTATGTTTGTATCTTAATTTAATTACTATTCATAGGAAGTATTTTTTGCTATTTGCTCCTCTACGATATCCAATCATTTCACACTGTTATACATTTTACTCTGTACTTTATAATCTGGCAAGGCTGGCAGGATTAAGTAGTCCATCTAACAAGGAGATAGGTATACTCTTCATTTCTGTATCGTAGAGGCATTAAAAAAGAATTAATACAAATAGGCAAAAAAGGAAGAGACCTTTGAATGTAGAATAATGTAAGAAACATTCATTATTTGGTATTATGATATTATACTGATTTTTGAGAATTAAATATTTCAGTGAAATAAGTGTCAAGGCTCAGCTGTCTTGTACTGCAAGATCCTGCACCGAATCACTTCTGTAAATGGGTACATTGTGATTATACATAACTTTTTTAACCTCATATTCATTTCAACAATATTCCTTCACTGATTTAGTCTCAGACGTACTCAAAGCAACAATTTTATACCCTTATCATAAGTTCTCAGCCTAATACATTCAGTGCATTGTAACCAGATTTATTTTGTATTTTAATGCTCAGCATCAGTCATAACAGTTTGATTTGGAATTTGAACAGGAGCCACACATTCCCGATGGGATTCCATTGTTGGTTAATATTACTGTTCCCTTAAAATGAAGCAATACCCAGCTGTCTTTGTGTTTATTCAATGTGAAAGCCTAGCCTTCCAAAAGATAGGTTACGCTGATGTGAGGCTACATCTTTTTGTCCTTAGGGTTTGGAGGCTGATCCTTAGAGCTGCCAGACAGATTTGGGAAATTTGATCTCACTGCTTAGGGCTGTGAGCCACAGGATGCTCATCACCCAAGCCAGCAGGAATTCACCTACACAGGTCAGCTGGTAGGAGCCCATGTGAACAAGGACACTGATCGTTAATGTCACCCCAGAGATGTGAGAGCCTTCCTTGCTGACAGAAACAGATTCTACTAGCACCAAGAGCATACTTAACTGATAGGAGAACTGAGATTTGTCACGGAGGCAGCAGAGCAAGTTTAAATAGAATACATTGGCGTCTGATTATTTGATAAAATAACTACTAAAATAAACCACAAAGATGTCACATGCTCTGGATGTCAAAATAAATTTAAAGCAAATCAAACAGATTCATGAATTGCACATACTTTAAAAAATGTTCAAATAGGAAGTTTTTACCTCCTTTAGCAGTTTGTAAAAGTGATAGGTAAGCATGGCAAGAGCGAAGGAGTTTTGGTACCAGGTGATCCATTGCTTGATTGTATTATGACTAACATTCAAAAATATTTTAAACTGATCAGATCAGTTCAAAGATCTTCTTCCATATCAGCAAAACAGAAAGAGATTGGAATGGAGGGTGACATACTCACACAGGACCTTTCTTCCAAAATTTTTCTGAGTGCTTTTTCAGGTACATACAACCACACTAAGAAGAAAAAAGATAACAGATTTTGTTTTCCCTTCTGAGATTCACAATGACAAGGAATTCTTCCACTGGACAATAGCAATAAATAAATTTGGGGTGACCTAGAGGACATAATAATACTCTCTTAGGTATTCTGCAGTTAAGGTGTTGTGGTTTTACTCCATCAACCAAGCACCATGCAGCCACTCACTCACTCTCTGAGCAGCAGGACCAGGGAGAGAATCAGAAAAGTAAAAGTGAGAAAATTCGTGGGTTGAGTTAAAGATAGTTCAATAGGTAAAGTGGAACCTGCTCAACCAAGGAAGCTAATCTTTAATTCATTCACTGCTTCCCATGGGCAGGCAGGTGTTCAGCCATCTCCAGGAGGGCAGGCCTCAGCACGGGTAAAGGTGCATGGGGAAACAAATACCATCACTCCAAACATCCATTTCCTCCTACTCCCTCCTCCCCACTTAATATATTGAGCCTGAAGCCATATGGTCTGGAATATCCCTTTGGTCAGGTGGGGTCACCTGTCCCAGCTGTGTCTCCTCCCAATCTGCCATGCA
The DNA here is from genome assembly GCA_013398115.1 of Falcunculus frontatus. NCBI lineage: Eukaryota > Metazoa > Chordata > Aves > Passeriformes > Falcunculus > Falcunculus frontatus. Next base: position 26,276 of record VZRV01006168.1, read on the forward strand.
CCCCCAACTTCCTCACCAGTGTGGCTGTACGAAAAGCAGAAAAGGCCTTGGCTCTGTGTAAGCCCTGCTCAGCAATAATAAAAGCATCTCTACATTATCAAGCCCATGTTCAGCACAAATCCAAAACAGACATCCATACCAACCACTGTGAAGAAAAGTAACTCTACTCCAGCCAAAACCAGCACTTAAGGCCACAGGGCACCAAGAAGTTTATGCAGTTATTATTTTACATACTTGTATCATATAAAAGCAATGACGCATCAGAGTTTTGTTGCTATTTGTTCTGCAGCTGTAAACACAGAGGAATGATGGCCAGTTGCTTCTAAGAGTGTCACGTTTCACTTAAGAAGAGCATAGATTAAAATAAAGGTTACATACAGATATTATAAATACTATATATTCCAGTGAAGTATCTCCTAACCATTAAAAAAAAAAAATCATGCCAAAGGACTCTATGAAGCTTAAAGAAAACCTCGTCATGTTTGCCAAATTTCTAGATGAAACATTTAGACATATTAGTGAACAAGAGCATAGAAAATTCAAGTGTTAATAATATTAAATGCAATATTTTGCCTTCCACCTTCCAAGATGAGCATTTTCTTTATTTTACATAGTGCCATCTGTATAGAATATGGAATAATTCCAAAACTTGAGATCTACTGCCCAAAAGGCAGGTATAAATTTGAATTGTAGATCAGAGTTAAGTGTTAGGTTAATTCTTCTGAGAACTCATGCTCAAAATGTACACCAGAGTATCCAGTGGGGATCTGCACATTTAATAATTCCACCTATTCACACACACAAGATCTGCACATGCAAGACATGTAGTGACTAATCTTAAACCCAGCTGTCCTATTAAAGGACTCTGCTTGCTTGGCATGTGTGTTATCAGAATGATGCCTTGAAGTGGCTACCTGAAAACAGAGGCTAGACAAGAATAAGAGAATAAAAGCAGGGATTTATTTGAAAGGCCTTCAAAGGTACACCTTGGGAGTTTAAAGCCTCCTAGGGGCTCCACTCAAGATGGATGCTGGATCGTGAGTTCTTCACACTTTTATAAGTTTGGTCCATTTGCATATCAGGGTTAATTCTCCAATTATAATTTCAGTTAATGATGTAATTACCCCAAGTTTGCCCTTCCTCTCAAAAGGCTTTTAGTTTACGTATTTTGAGGCCTGGGACAATCTAGGTGTCCTTGGAGAGCAAACCTAAAGAGGGTTTGTTATGTCTAACCAGCATGAGAGAACAGCAGCTAACAGGCCACACGAAACTTCAGAGTTACACATCAGGCAGTACAGGATTTGAAAAATATAAAAGTTAAAAAACTAAGGCATCAAGAACACAGTTTTATTTAGTAGGCAATCTTTTACACATTGACTGGTCTTGGCTGGACTGTCTATTTGAATTTCAAAATGGAAATACCTAGCAGCACGACGATCAGGTAAGCAGGTTGCCAAAGATGTATGGACAACTTTAAATTATAATTGTTCAGAATGTGCTAAGCTTTATTGGCCATTTACAGTACTATCTATCTTTGATAGGTATTTTATGGCATAATTTCTTTCTCCCAAATGTCTTCTTTCAATTAAGCACTAACATTGTGAAGTTTTTTTTTTCTGGACCCCACTGCTTCTACAGTAATATTTTGTCATAGTGATGGATACAAAATTTGCAATGTGGGAATATTACCAGTACAAAAACTGGCCAATAACTTCTATTATCCCAACAGCTTGAATATATACAACTGTACACACTACATATGCTCTGTAAAAGCAAGGATCCATTCATGTTGTTCCACTTGCTCCCATGGCTGGCATTGATGAAAATCAGTAAGGGTTTCAAGTTCATTGAGTTTTTTTTTGGCAGTCTCCTGAATTCTTTCAATGCAGTAATGTACTTTCACACTTTTAAATTAACATTTAAAAATAGAGAAGGCTCAATTGTATTGCAACAGCACAAAAAGAAGTTCTGTTGTAAGTCACCTGAAAAAGCCCAGAAAATGGCCATATCCTTCATCTTTTGCATTCTTCAGAGTTTATATTTTGTTCATAGCTTTAGGATTACAAAGAGCATTTCCGTGTCCCTAGGGGCATACACAAACTATCTACATTAGAATTCTGGTACTGAACCATTAAGGAGTTACCACTGGAGTTTCGCTCAGTGACTCTGCAAGAGAAAACTGGGTGCAGTCTCTTGGAGTCGACAGTGCTTGTGCTGTCTAGACTGGTATGACTTCCCCTAGGAGTAGAACAAGCAACAGCTAAACCTGGGCTCTTTCCTGGGCAATCTTATGTGCCATCTGTTTGTATCGTCATGGCAGAACACAAGTCCAGGCTGGTGGTCAGATGTGTCACCTGATTCATACTCTGTAGGAATCACAATGCCTACAGTTCTGCAGTCACACAAAAAAAAGGAATGGTGATGACCAGAAGCAGGTAAGCAGTGGGTGTAGAATTCTTCGTTGTTTTGTTAGGAAGGGACCACAATAGATTATCTATTTTAATTTTTTATGTTATTATTGAAACAAAGTAGCAGCCGTACTCATTCCCATCTTTGTCATATTTACTACTCACATGAAAGCTGCACAAAAAGCTACTAGTTATAACTTCTGTCAGTTAACAATTTTCAAGTGAGTTTTCCTCAGAAACAATAGTGATTTGAGGATTTGAAAGAAAAAAGCATTTACTCAGGCACTGTACAAAAGAGCTTGCCGATAGTGTGAGCTGGTAGGGCGCAGCAATGACCACTAGCTTTTATGTCTGCTTTGCCAAATGGACTTTGTTATAATACAGTTCACCTCTATGCAATTACTATAAGAGGAACTTAGTGCTCCTTTTTTTTGAGTGCTCCTTTTACCTTCCTGAATAAAATATTTTTCATTATACTAGTGACACTCCTATTACAAAAACATGAATTTGTTAGGGCAAGCTGAAAAATTGATTTCTTATGTGAGTATTAGCCAAAAGCCCTGACAACGGAACCTAAGGCAAATCCCTTCAAAACCAAGTTTTCTGCAAATTCTCATTACTGCTATTATTAGCAACACAGCAAACAATTTCAGTGGCATATCAGTGTATTCAAAAACAGGTTAGAGGTGTAGATGTGTATTTATCTAGCTTGCTAAGTATGCATCAAAATGAAAGGGAAAGTACAGCTGATAAGCTTTTATTCAGTTCAGTTAAATGAGACACTCTTGCATGTTTTGTTTTAGCACATTCCTCCCCTTCCTTTCCTCTCCTCAGTGAGAATGTTTAACCTTCACTGAGCTGCATATCTTTTCCAATTTCCAATTAATTCACCACACACAATTTAATAAAATAAATAGTTTATTTAGGAAAATGTTAATGGCACTGATGAGGTATCATCTCACTGTGAAAACTGCTACTGCTAAATAAAACAGGGCCAGCTGGCCCTGCTTGTCCATGCTGCCAAACTACCAGGTCATCATTGAATTCATTTTTTTACTGTCCTCCCCACAATACACATCCCTGGCAGAGGATGGTAGTGCTCAGCAGTATGGTGCAGGCCAGTCTGTAAAACCTGATCATGAAGCTTGAGGTTATCCCCTGGGCTTCTTCTCAAAGTAGTAAAGGCATAGCCACATTGGCTCAGAGTCTCTTTAACTTCAGTGAGGATATATTCAATTTTGATGTACTTTGAGTTGCAAGGAGGACCAGTGCTGCTAAAATAATGCCTGAGTATTGCCTAAATCCACTATCTGCTCTTAAAGACTTTGAGGGATTCAGTTGAGTCAGTCACCTTAAGAAAAGGGAGATATCTCAAAGAGGAGGAATTTTGCCAAAATTTCAGGCTAGGAAAATTATCAGTTACAGTCTAGAAAGTTTATATTTGAGAGTACTGGGAAAATTATATTCATTATACTGACCTGAGCCAGAGTAAATCTGGATTTTAATGTTAGCTGCTCAGATGGAGCAGAAAAGACTTTTTAGAAATATTATAGAGAAATAATCTGCAAATTTCTTCCATAACTCTGGTCATGGGGATATAGCTGTAGGCAAGGCAGTGCTGTTTCCATGCTATTCCCTGCTACTTCAGTAGTGTCATTCCTTTAGCAAAGGACTGGAAGGCCTTTTTTGCAGTATTGTGCTCAAGCTGGCAGACAGACATTCACAACGAGATGTGAGAAAGACAACCTGGAGTTTGAGATGAGGCAGGGAAAAGCAAAAGGAACAGGATAAGATCTGTGAACTGTCAAGGCTGAAGGAGAAGCTGAGTGTGATGTTGTGGATTTTGGTGCTTAAAGACTGGATGAAGATGGGCAAATCAAAGAGAACCCCCCGAAAAACATCAAAATCTGAGGCTTCAGGAAAGCCCACCAAGGAATGGAATTGCTCAAGAAACAATCCGTTCACCCTGGAAGCCACCCAGGAGTGGATGGAGAACGAAAGAGATATTGAAGGACAATGACAGTCAAGAAGGAAATGGAGCATTGCTTCTGTCATCTGGGTGAAAAAGAGCTTTGGTGAAAGTAGGATTTGTCAAGTCTGTACGTTCACTAATAGGTCTTAATTGTCCTGACCATCTTAACCTCGTAAAGGTTTAACTCTGGCCCTGACCATCCTGTACCCCTGTCTGTGGCCCAGAAGTTCCATGTAGATTCATGCCTGGGCATCCAGACCTTCCTGAGCTATACTGCAGGTAGGCTTGTCTCCAGTCTTGCCTTCTGCTGTTCTTGACTAAATGTTCTGGACAGCCTCATGGCCTGACTTGTTACCTGGCCTTGACTGAAGAAGTGATATTCATGGCTTGCTCTCATTTGACTTCTAAGAATAGCTAGCGCTGACAGGGTAATTCTGCTTTTCTGTTGTAGACTGGCATATACATCCTGAATCTTCATTGCTTCTGGTGCAGTCACTCAGAAACTGAACCAAGGTGCATTCGATTTAAAAAAAAGCAACAAAAAACCCCCACGACTCGCTTTGCCCAAAATGATTGAAATACTTGACGCATAAGAGCACAAAGCCATTGATAGTGTCCCAGGTTTGCTTGCAGGAGGGGGAGGAGCTAGAACCTGCAAGTGTGGCTAAATTGCTATTCCATACCATACACATCAACGCTGGAGGATATGGTCTTGCTTTTTTTTCAGGAATAACTGCATGTCCCTGAAGAGCTGCAGGAATGGCCACCATCTTGCATTTGTCTCAGTGGCCATACAGAACTAAGTCGAGGTGGTGAACACCTTTTGTGTGCAAACCATGTTTTCTTTTGCATACTTCTGTTATTAATATTGCTACTGTTGCTGCACCATTCTTATTCCATCTGTGCCATTCTGTTTGCTTCAGTAAGTTGTTGTCTCAACACACAGACTCTGCCTTTGTCCCTCTCTCACTGGGGAAAGGGAGTGCCTTATTTGGGTTTAATTCCAAGCTGGTTTTAAACCACCACAATTTTTATTACTTTCAATGTGCTACTGGTCTAGGAATAGAACAGTTTTTTAAGTTTCACTAAAAAGTTTCCATGACTCTTGAGAGCATGGTCATTTATTTACTTGAAATAACCTTGGCCTTACTATCTGTTCTTTACAATAAACAGTGAGGTAAAGTTCACAAGATGCTGTTATAGATATTTGTAAAGCTGCCCAGGCTGTGAATGACAAATCCATCTGGAATGGTATATTCTAGTGGAAAAAGTCTTAACACTCTTCAGCAAGGATCTGTACTGATCCCCATTTTTCAGTTCTTAATGGACTGTAATGTGAAGTACTGAGTTAATATAAAGTGATTTTACCAAAATGACAGAAGTCCACTTGTGTTATGAAATTTCCCTTTTCAAATTAAAAAAAGATATGTTTTTAAGTTCAAAAATAATGACAGTTAAAAAATTATTTCTAATAATTTTCATAGAGGAACAATAGAAAAATATAGTCAACGACAGGTGTAAGCTTTGAGGCGAAGTGTAACAATAAGAGCCATGGAACAGCAAATTTGCATTTCCTTATTAATTTAGCATGTTTATGACTGTTTAATCTGAAAGGTTTTTTTCATTTTTATCAGGTAGAAAAATTAAAAATTTCAGTTAAGCTTTCATCAAAATGTTATAGCCACTAAATAAAAGATACTTGACAGGTGCAAAATTGAATCAGTATTACAGATATAAACACTGAATTTTACTTCAGACAAAATTGATCTATTCTAGTCACTCATTTTTCAAGTTAACAAGAAATTACAATCACTACAACAAGATTTTAAAAGCTGGTACTTAATGCATAAATCTATATGCCTCTCTGGCATATTTTTCAAAACTGGTCATACCGGTGGTCTGTGACTCACTACAGAAGCAATCAAGGACCAGACCCAGGAATAAAATTGAATTGTTTGGTCATATGTGTGTTTCTTGACATCATCATCAGAACTCCTTCTTTAAACAGTGGAGACAGGCAAATATCTAACACAGCTGGGCCCTTACCTCAGGGGGAAAGGAACCACCTTCTGACCAAGTCTAGCAGAAACCTCTATACGGCTGCTTTTAAACAATCTGAATCTTACCTGTAAAGTTCTTAACTAAAATAAGGTTATTTTTTCTGAGCTCAGCTTCTAGCAAGACCTAGTTGAAGCTAAAAAGTAGTTTCACAGATTTGTTAGGATATTAAGGCTTTCCTACGCAATAAGAGGTAGTATAGAAATGTGCAGAGCTGAAAGAGATAGATTACTGATGCAGAACTCAAATGCAAACTGCCTGAGTTACACACCCTGTCAAAAAGCTCCCTAATGTCATCACTTATTCCAGCAATACTCAAATGTGAAGGAGAACTGAGGTGAGGGGAGGCTAAGTTATTATTTTTAACAAGACGTAATTTTAAATTCAAGAAAGACATGAAGAATATTGTTACCCTAATATATCAATCCAAACCAGAAATTATACTGTGAATTCTAGAAGAACTAAGAGCTCAGAATTTATGCTTTTTCAGCAGCAGTGATTTTTGTAGATGGTCATAATAGTATGAGTGCAGAAAAAGGGAATTTTTGACCATGCACTGTTGAATAAGGACCAAATATTCCTGCTTGGTTATCAAGGCACAGGCAGGACATTGTGACAGTTCTTTCAGAGGCAGACATAGTTATGTCAATGTTGTGCTCCTAAAACAAGTGCTCAGAGATTTACAGCTTGAGTCCACTTGAAACTCAAGCTGACCTCTGTGCCAAATACCCCAACATAAATATTAACCCAGGACTCCACAAGCTATACTATGTGTTAGTGAGCTTGCAGGTAAAGTTTAAGTTGTTGATTCTGACTAAAAGAGCCATGAATTAGTTCAGGACCTCACAGAGTCCATGTTCACCAGCCCAGGTAAATAAACAGCCAACAGCCTGTTTGATGGGCAGTCTTTAAATTGATTTTATTTCCAAATAAAAAACATTAACCCTCAACTGAGCCACAAAAGAGCAAAGCCTGCTGCTCCTGCTCGTCCTTGTAAGTCTTATTTCACACCAGACTGCATCTAAGGGGCTACTTATATCTTTCGGCTTGGAATTATTCTAGTTGATCCCTGGTACCTTAACGATTTTTTAAGGAAACAATGATAAGGCAGCTGCATTTGTAGATCCTTAAGTACTATTGTAAAACTCCTCCATCTTTTTCATTGCTATTCACCTTTCCATGAAACAAAAGACACTTCAACAACCGTAAGTCTTGTGATTTCCTGAGATAAGGCAACAATTGCTTGAGTAGTCCAGAAGCAGAGACAGGTTATAAATAAAGCACTGCCATAATTTTTATCAAGGCAGTATAGGCAGAACAAGCAGAGCAAACCCCATAAAATGCTACCTGAGAGTTTCAACTGCCCAGGTAACCATGAGGCACTCTTCTAATGTTTCACTGTGCTCCTCTGGAAGAAGCTCTTGGCTCGAACAATAACCATCATTCTCAAGATCACCTCCTTTGAAAATACCTGTTTGAAAAAATCTTTGATAAAGTCTGCATTTTCAAGAAGTAAAGCATTAAAAATATATGCACACGATATGTCTGCATGGGCAGCTTACCTTTGCTGAAGTGTTTTGCTCACCACTAAACGCACTTAAGGTGGCTGTGACTGCTCCAAACCTACAAATGTCAACATGAACTGGTTAAACACCAATTCAATGTTAGATAAAGAAACTGAATGAGATTTTTTTTTTTTTATTCTCCTCCTCCTATCCTGATTCTGAGACCACTTTTTTCTAATTTCAGTAACACTTTTTCATTTTTCCCTCTTCAAATTTTACACTATTTGAAGTCACAAAAAGAAACCATATACTGTGATGATGACTGAATTTAACCTGGGGAAAAATATGTCAAAGAAGTCTTCCTTTAAAAAAAACAAATGGGAGACTTGCACATAATGTTTCTTTTAAAATCATTATTTCTGTACCAAAAAGTAATAGGAGCACAGGAATTGCATACTGACAGCTAACCACTGTGTACCACTACCAGCAATCAGCTGGTAAAAGTCATAGATAAAAATCAGATCCTTCTAATTAAATGTTCAACATACTTAAAGAGAGTATATATAAGAGCAAATATAAGGAATAAATGGCAGCACTCCAGAAAAGGCAAGCTGACAAATAACAGTCATAGCTTGGTTAAAAAGTATAAATGAAAAGAAGGCGCTTGGAGCAAACCTAGAGGCAGAAAATACAAAGAATCGTAGAATTGTCAAGGTTGGAAAACATCTTTAAGATCATCGAGTTCAACTGTTAGTGCAGCACCACCATATTCACAACTAAACCGTGTCTCCAAGGGCCACATCCACAAAATTTTTGAACATTTGCAGGGATTCTGTCTTCACCACTTCCTTGAGTAACCTGTTCCAATGGCTGACAACCCTTTCAGTGAAGAAATTTTTCTAACATCCAATCCTCATCCATCCTGAGGCCATTTCCAGCTTGTTCTGATGCTTTTTACCTGGGAGAAGAGACCAAACTCCACCTCACCACAATCTCCTTTCAGGTAGCTGTAAAGAGCAATGTCGTCTCCCTGCTGGAGCCTCCTTTTCCCCAGGCTAAACCCCCCCAGCTCCCTCAGCTGCTTCTCATTAGTCTTGTGCTCCAGACCCTTCACCAGTTCCATTGCCCTTCTCTGGACACACTCCAGCCCCTCAATGTCTCTCTTGCAGTGAGGGGCCCAAAACTAAACACAGGATTTGAGGGGTGACATCATCATTGCTGAGTACAGGGGGACAATCACTGCCCTGGTCCTGCTGGCCACACTATTGCTGATACAGGCCAGGAAGCCATTGGCCTTCTCGGCCACCTGGGCACACTGATGGCTCATGTTCAGCTGCTGTTGACCAGCACTCCCAAGTCATTTTCTGCTGGGCAGCTTTTCAGTGACTCTTCCCCCAGCCTGTAACATTGCATAGGGTTGTTGTGACTCAAGTGCAGGACCAGCACTTTGCCTGGTGGAACATCACACAACTGGCCTCAGCCCATCCATCCAGCCTGTCCTGATCCCTCTGCAGAGCCTTCCTGCCCTCCACAGACCAACACTCCCACCCACCCACCTTGGTATTGTTTGCAAACTTGCTGAGGATGTCCTTGATGCTCTTGTCCAGGTCATCAGTAAAGATACTAAACAAAGCTGGCCCAAATGCAAATATAAAGAGAAAATAAAAACTTCAAGAACCACTTCCCTTCAATGCACTGCTTCTAAACAGCAAAATTAACTTTTCTTTAATCCTACCATCCCAAAAGACAGTATTTGGCCTCTAAAGGATCAAAAAAATCCTTTTTTGCCAACTCCCTCGGGTACTCAGACTGCCTTAAGGAAAGTGAAGGGATAGCAAAGCCTTTGAAGGAGAAATGGTCATTATAATTAAATTTTTTTCCCATGTTGGGTCTGTGCTTATTGTGGGAACCCAAAGGGATCTCCCACCCATGGCCCTACAGGCCCTGTGTGTAATCTCAGAGAAAAGCTCACAAAGCAGATCAGAAGAGGATTGTCACGGATAGAGGAATCCCTGGAGAGAGCACACTCCAGACCCCATAGAGAGTTACTACTCCAGCAGAGAGGAGATCCTCAAAAAGATTATTTTAACAAACAGGTCATTTTTCAGCTGATGTAAGTGAAGACCTAGCAAGGTCCCTAATTAGTCCGATAAAGAGAAGACACAAATGTAAGTCCTGTTTCATGTCAGCCAAAGGATGCATTATTCCCAGAGGAGAGGTAACATGGTTTCTATCAATATTTCTGTGGTTTCAACTTAAATAAGAAGTTGCTTTTTCTGAGCCAAGGCATTGTTCTTCATTGTTCTTGGTGGCTTTTGAATAATTGTTCTCTTTGTAAAAAAACAATTATTTTTCATAAGAGGTGCTATTTTATGTAATTGACAACACACACCCCAACAGTGAAAAGGAAGCAAAGCAACCCTTTTGTGTGGAAAAGAAATGGTCTTAGTTCACAATAGCATAAAACACACTCGTTCTCCCACCCCATAGTTAAGTAGGAAATAACAATGAAATACATTTTTTTCTAAGATGTAGCATCTGTTTTTTGTATATAAACCATGAAAGATTTCCAAATGCCCTTAAAGGAGTCCTAAATCTTCTACAGATTTGAGTCTTCCATAAATCCTCTGTTTCTTAATCTATACGATATTTTCTTATAATGGACTGGTCTCAGTAAGAATTTCCATTCGTCTTCGGCTTGGGCAGGAGGAGGTAAAAGAAGGCAAGAGGAAAGGGGAAGTTGCAAAACAGAAAGAGAAGAAAATAAATTTGTGTTTATACATTCTGGGTTTTTTTAATTTAACAAAAAAAAAAAATATGTAGATGCATGATGGCTTTCATTGTATTTATATGGCTTTCGCAAGAGATTCAACCATTGTTCTAGTATTTTATGCAGAAGTTTCTCCCCGTGTTAGAAGACAGGAACTACAAAGACAACAAGCTGTGTTGGCTCATGTCATCTGAAGAAACTGTCACTGGATCCAGCCTCACCCCGGCATTCCACCTCGAAGAGTGAATTTACTTCCTGTAAGGTAAATTCAGGTAACTACCTCATTTGAACTGTGGAATTTCCCACCATATTTTCTAAAGGAAGCATGGTATGAGAACATATTTCAAGATCAGAATTTGTTTAATTATTTATCTCAGAACTCTGCATGCCTTCAGGAAGGTTGTTTTTTCTCTCTGAATAAGACTAAACAAGATCCTATTATACAAAGAGAGAATATCACTCGAATTAGGCTTAAATGAGCTTTCAGCTATTGACTTGCATAAGTGATTTCACGAGTTTCCTCCCAAATACAATGCTAACTACAGGTTTTTTAAACATGAAACACTGTGCAGATTGAGGGGAGAAGTTCACTTAGGCACAGATCTACTTCTGACTGGTCTGTAATCAGAATTTGGGTAATAAACTGTAAAGTATCTTTTGGGGAGAAGGGCAGCTAGTAAAGAAAAATCAGAAATAGTGAGACTCTTTCAAGTGATGGCATTTGCTTACCAATATTTTTTAAAAGCCGCCCCCCCCCCCTCCACTTCATATTCTGTATCTCCTCTTTTGCCTACTAATGAAGTAAACTGCATAATAGGCAGGTCTTTGGAGACTAGGAGCTGGAACACATGCACCAAGCAGCAGAGAACTGCCTTGAATTTCAACTTCATTTTATGGTATTTCCATGGGAGAAGTTACTAATGGATACACACTGGTGGATGCCTCAGGTCTGTCCCTTCCATTACCTAAGGCATGACCCAGGCAGTACAGTGAGGAAATAGCTTTCCCTAAGGAAAGCTCACTAACAAAAGGCCTCTCTGGATATGTTGCTAGAGGGAAAACAACATATGCCGTTATGGAAGAAGCCTCTAATGAGAGCCAATTATGCCTTACACAACAAGAAAAGTGAACCTCAGGTCTTTACCTTGTCTTTGCAGTTTCAGATATCCATTCAGCAGTTACGAAATAATAGCAGCTAAAAACATTTCTGTTAAAATAACCAGATGAAATTTTAGAATGTTACTCCTCCACATTGTAACAAACAGTAGGGAGTAATTATACTATCGGCAGTGGAGGCATTTCTTAGATTTTCCTTCAGTGTGTTTGCACAAGTCACACAAAACCATGGCCAGCACTTCGGAAAGCTTTTTGTTTCTTTCATGAGAAGAGAACATGCTGGTCAGCTTTGTCTAAATGTGTAGCACTTAAAAAAGCTGAATTTCTAGGACTGCCATTTAAGTGTTATTTCTCTACACAAACTTTGCACTGATGACTGGTTCTCTCTATTCAGAGATTACACAGCAAGAATGTTATGCAGCTTGCTTTCACCTTAGTTTTTTTGCCAAATGGTAAAGACCACATACCAAGAAATCCACAGGAAAGCATTAGTGCCGGTGTGAAATGTCTCTCACATTGCAGTCTTGCATTTTGATGCAGGATATGTGAAGCCACCCCAGCTTTCTCTAACTTTTTTACACTCTGCATGTGTTGAAACCTCACAGTATTTGCAAATTTCAAAGTAAGCCTTGAAAAATGAGTAATGCATACATTTTTGTATCACACCCTAGCCATTCCTTTCAGACACGTACATTTTTGTCTGGTTTGTTTTTGCTCTCCACCCAAAAAGTCTGCTGTTGTTAAGATCGTAGTAATTGCATGTCAGTGACAGTATATTTCAACTGAACTGGTCAGAAAACAGGAACAAATTCTGTGGGTCTGGCAAAAAAAAATCACTCTGAATCTTTAAAATGAAACCTTATGAAAGCTTGCACAGAAGATCATATTGGAGCATTTGAAATTTTCTATTCATATTGTGGTTTTATTAATAAAGTACAACTTTTTAATTATTAAAGCTTTCTGTATAAAATTATGCTAAATCAAAAGACTGTTTCATTTTAACCCTTTAAACTAAGAAAACGGAATAATCTAGCATTTTTAAAGGTACCTTGCTTCATTTGAAAGTTAACTTGTTCAAATTTATCCAGTTAAAATACTCTAGAAAGTCTTTGTCTTGCAATTGTCAGTGGAAGAGATCTGAGACAGAACTTCCTCTCTGTAAAAGTCACTGATTCAAGCTCTGCAATAGTCTAACTATACTCCATAGCTTCAAGCTCAGAGGTGATTTATACTTTTGTCTTCCAGAGCATGGTCTGAATTTGCTTGCCTTTGCCTAAAAAACAGGATATAAATAAAATTTCTTGTGTTTTCTTCAGAAATATTCTGTGTTCTAAGAGAATGCACTGAGGTACTACAAAGCTCTCAGAAAACCCTGGGTGGGGATGGGGTTTGGGAACCTCAAAGTATGAAATTAAATCAATGGAAGTGGAAACATTCCATTAAGTTCAATTTGCACAGTGTCTCCCATAGTAATATCACTTTGGCTGTCCAGTTCTCCCATACAGACCCTTTAGCAGTGAGTGCATCAGGGTAGCTGTCATTTACTTCCCAGAATTTCAGCATAGGCCGTTTCCTGCCTTGTCCAGGAATTTTTGGTCTAGAAAAGCCCAATTCCCGTGAAGTGCTGTGCCTACATCAGGGGCAGTGGAGCCTTTGGCTGCCCAGCAGCGCTCACTCACACATCAGGAACTAAGGCTGACATTCAACAAGCAGTCTGTGTGTTGCTCCGAGGCTCTGGGGCTCCCACTCACTCCCTCACTTGTGGGAAGGAGTGCCAGAAATAACATTTCAGCTAGCAAAAAGGAATTTTTCAACTCAAAGATTTGCAAAATCCACGTGCTTCAGGACTGCTTGCTTTCTTTCCTGCCTCTGTGCAGATAATTTTTTCCCAAATGAAGTCATAGTCCATCTCATGCCCACTGGTACAGAGACATTCTTTTCAGACACTTAATTTTATTTAAGTCAATTAATCAACCTGCTCAGTCTGAATAAAAAAAAATAAATGTGCAAAGCAACCTGAAAATCAGAAGAAAACCTGTTCAAATTGAGATATTTTTGTGGCTTTGAACGCAAACTTCGTACTACTGGTCTAAGAAATTTTTCTGTTCCTCACAGGCGATCCCAGTAACAGCTGTGATCCTCGGGTATAGGTAGCTGCAGAGTGCTGTAAAGATAGATACATTATTTCAACTTGCTTTTCACTCCTCTGGCTTGCAGAAATGGGCAGGCTGCCAGAGAAATGACTTCTTGTGTTGAAAAAAAAGGGCTCCTTGTATCACTTGTATCCTGTGACTTCACGCTGGACACAGCGGATTTAGGGAAACATCAGTGGTCGTGGTAGCTTTTCCAACAAAGAAAGGAATAAAAAAAGTGTCCTTTCCCTCACGTCTATCAGTACACTAAAGCTAATTTTCCACAATTCTTGGAATATTGGGAAAGTTCCAGATGGCTGAAAGGGAAAATTACGCTGTGACAATATCTTAAAAGGATTAATGAAACCTGAGTTGACAATAAGGCTGTCAGCAGGACTGCGGTTCATGGTATAACGAAACAGGAAAAGAGAGAACTTGATTAATACTACATTAAAGGAGCATAATGCAATTAATGCCAATTGCCCTGGATTTATGGAAAATAGACTTTGTCAGAGAAAATTTCTTATCTTTTTTGATGAGGTTACAAATGTGACTCATGAAAGTAATAGTGATAATGTAATATACTTAGATTTCTGTAAGGCATTTGACTTAGTACTACATAATGTTTTGATCAGGGAACTCAAATGATGTAAAATCAATACAGCAGACACAACATTAAATGAATTAAGGGCTGGCTAACTGATAGGTTTCAAAATGTAATTGTAAACAGTCACTCACTTCCATACAGGAGTGTTACTGATGTAGTCCTGCACAGATTGCATTTTGGACCTTTCAGGAACACGGTAGGGGAAAAAAAAGAAAACAACTAAAAATCATTGCTGATCAAATTTGCAGATGACAAGAAGATTGGTTCTCTGAGAAATAATGAAGAGGAAAGGTCAGAGACACACAGCCACCTGAATCTCCTTGTAGAATAGATGGAAGCAAAGGATATATTCTCTGGTACAGCACACACATAAAGATTTAGAAACAAAGACAATAAACTTTACAGATTTATGACATTTTTACTCTTTTCCAAGTGTTAAACATCACATTTTAATTAGACCATTAAAATGTGAAACTGGATGGTCTAAGCCACATCCTAGCATATACAAGTGAGAGACGTGAGTTCTGGAGCCATCAGGTAATACTCTTTGCTTGACATAATGTTGTTTAAATACAATTTGATTTTTACATAAACTTGTTTAGCTTTTAACTTCCTTGGGAATAGAGTGGGAAAACACCTTCCCATGCACAGACCTTTTTTGTCCAGAAGTAGGTATCAACCTTCCTATTAACTTCAAAATGGAGCTGTTAGCCCTGAAACTACTTTGTTGAAAAGAAATAATGCATAAGATGACACAATTCTCAGCCAGGTGTGGGTTTTACTGGAAAAAGAAAAATATTCAGTTAAAAAAAGTCACAAAAAACTCTTTAGAGATGTGCATCAGAGTAAAAATAAGGTGTTAAGTATTGAAACATTCAGAGGTTATTTACAATAAATATTCAGGAAACTGATGGAAAAGGAATACATTAAATAAGCTTGAACTCCAAGGAAATTAAAGGAAGTGGTCAAGATATGAAATAATAAGAAAGTCATGCTGCTTCCTAGTCCTGTTATATATGTGGTTAAACCAGATCATTAGCAGCAGAAAATTACTTTGAGATGCTACAATTACTTTTTAAACTCTTTGCTGCCTAACGTGATGGACTAATTAGTGGAAGTGATAAGAAACTCCCCGTAGGCCACGTCCAGAGAGACACTCCCTTTCTGTAGTCTCTGGCAGGGCTAGAGAGAGGCTGCCAGACCCATCACCTCCTAGTTTGCACCCCATGTCTACAACATCCTGCCTGGCCAGCTGAGGGACAGTCAAGGCGTTGAAAGCTTGAGCAGCCCTGAAATCCTTGAATTTGTTTAAACCCACTTGCAGAATATAATTTAGAAATTATCTGGACAGGCTGGGTCTTTTTCTTTATTTTCTTCCCCCTTTCACCCCAAACAAAAGCATTATGTGGTTTAGTTTCACAGAGAGACAGGGAATTGGAGTTTCCACAACAAATTTAAATCCAAATTTTACAGCTCCAGCACCACTTTAGAGTGAACAGATGACTTTTTGTAGTATAATAAAAGAAAATCTATTGATTAGTTTCTAATGTTATCCTAATCCAGATGTACTTCCATAGTATTAGTGACTGTGCTTCCTGAGCCAGACTACAGTTTTATCTGAGTAGACTAAAAAGTTAAAACTGAATTATCATAATCCCATCCCTGTTTTGTCCTTAATAAGCACAAGTAAATGCTACAATAGGAGCTCATATTAATATGGCAGACTTTTTTACTTTTCAAAGTGTTGTAAGACTTTTTTTACACTGGAAATTGCTCATAGTCTGCAGTAGAGATCTTTTTAAAAAAAGTCACTGCCAGCTACCAGAGGTAGTTCAGGTACATTTTTCCAGGATCATTGTCAGAATGAAGAAGACTTTTTCAGCTCTTACCTAGCATGTCATTCTGTACCTTCAGAATGTGGGACAAGGTAAGGAATAGCAAAATGGAGATCTTGGCAGCTGAGTACATTCAAACTGAGATTTTCTGGAAGCTCCCGAAGCACAGATATATATCTGGATTTTAGGAGGCATACATTAACTATGTACTTTTGCAGCAAGAGTCACTGTGTAGGTGTTTCAGCAGCTTTCAGAGTTTCTCAGTCAAGCCCTCATTAAAGAAATAGGCCAAGCCTTGTAATTTCAGGTTGCTAGCTAACTTGGGAAAACTCTGTATGAGTTTACATTTGGCTAGTATTTTTAAAAGCTGTCCACAAGCGTTAGAAGCAGAAGCCTTTTGGTTTGGTTTTTTTTTTTTTTTTTTTTTATTTTTTGCTCAGGTTCTTGAAGCCAATTTTTTCAGATTTAACTCTGTGAATGAAGAAAATGGAGGCATTTTGTTAGGATGTAGCTGAATTATAGTCATAACACACCTTGGAAATACACCTTCCTAGTCTTGGTGACTTATTCCTTCTTCTCATCTGAATGAGCATTCAGTCCAGAATGAGACAAAATACTTAACCTGAAACACCGGAACATAAATGTTCAAACAGAACTGCTGCTTTTTTCCTCCAGGCTTTCTTTGGCAAGCTTGAGAAAGTACTTTTCCTTTGAGATCATCTATTGCTGTTTTGATTAATAGATACTTCCATACATAACCTAGTACTAACCTCTCCATCTTAAAATTAGTGTAATCCTTAGAAATATGCAATTGAAGTTGTTATGAAATTTCCAGCAGTGACATTACAGATGTTTTATTTGACTGAGGGGATAGTTTAAACTAGCTTTGCTGCTGAAGAAAATGTTCCCACAACTACAACTTAACATGTTACAGAATAAAATTCTGAAGACCTTAGAAAAATAAGTATTTTAAAGACAGATACCAGAGACTCTCAGGCTCTCAAAGTCAAGTTAATAACAATGACCTTATATTTCTCTTCTCTGTATAGAAAGAAAAAAATCAATCAAGCCTAAAAGATTATGTATGCTGAATACGCATGAAGAAAATGGAGACTCTCATTATCCTAAGGGACAAAACCTAATCACACACCCTCTGTTGAAAGCTCAGATGCTCTACTGGGAACTCAGTCTTCGCATATGTAACACTTGGAAGCCTCTGGAGCCTAAGCTGTGTCTAGAAGCCCTTAAATCCCTGTGGCATATTCCCAAAGAGTACATCCTCTGTCTTGCATATCTCCTGAGATCAAGGACTTAAAATGCAGTTGCACGTCCCACAGCAAAGTACCAACTTGTCAGATTCTTCTCACATGCCAGAAATAGGAGCCTTGAATGTTAGCCCTTTAGTAGGTATGTATGCATAATATACAGAAGCTTTGGAAGAAATTGGGACACAGCTCCTTTTAGTTAAAAGACAAATTATAAATTGTTACTGATGATTATAAATCTGCCAAAGGTAGGATCCCACCTATCCAATGTTCAGTACTTCACACAGATGTGATGTGTCTCTGGAAATCTCCACAAGCCTTCCCCCGTGAGTGGAAAGGGATTTAAAGCATCTCAGTTAGGGACTTCAATAGACACCAGAAAGTTGTCTAGCACCTAGGTCAGGTGGGCTGAATCCACCCCTCATACCTGAAAACGGTGTCCTTGACTTTATCTCATTCTTCCCTCAGGGTCTGTTTGTATTCAGTTTCCCTTCTACACTGCTGAGCTCCTGGAGCAGAGATTTCTTCTTTAGCCCAAGATGCTAGAAACAGTTCAATATTCTTTTTCATAACCTTCTGGTTCCTCTGCCAGGTGACATCTTCTTTTGGGTTGATCTGGAAAAAACAGACCCTATGTAGGTGACTGTTGCTTCAGTGACCTGCTGCCTATTGTACCAAATCTGAGTAACAGCAGCTGGCTCGTTGCTTGAAGCAATTGTGCTTCAGTGATCCTGGAGCCACGTGCATTCCTCTGCTCAGGCCAACATGCAAGGAGACAACAGAAAGGATAAAAAACCAACCTAACCAAAACAGAGATGGCAGTTTTCCAACATCTCGTCCCTAGACAAGTCATCCCTCACTCTCCACATCCTCTTTCTAAAAAAAATTAAAAGCCCCACGAGCACTGCTCGCTTAGATTTATTTAGAAATGGAAAATTTAGGTCATGGTACTCCTTACTTCTCTCTTCTCCAAGCTCTGTAGATATTTTATTGACTTAGTAAAGGCTAACTGAGCTTTCTTCTTCGCAGTCCCTGGGTGCTGGAACAGCTCTGCTTAAGCCCCATCCCTCCTGCCAACATCCCTCTGGCATAAGAAGGGGATGGTAAAGGGACTTTCGAACCTCACAACTTCTTCACAGCTTCTGCAGACTCTTGTGAATATAACTGGTAAGGTACAGAGGAATTGAAAACACCTCCAAATATTAACCAAAGACTAAACCACCAGCTTCCATGGTCGTGTAGGCATCAACCACCATTCACCTACTGCCACATCTGTAACAACACACTTCTTCCAGGTAAAGAGGGCTGGATGTGTATCAAGGTATTAAAAACAAAAAAAGAAACCAAAAAACAAAAAAAGTCCCCAGAACCAAAACCCAAAAAGCCCAGAAAATCTAGGAATACAACAGATATGTAGAAGAAATATGCACAAAATTTGTAAAAGGGCTTAATAAATGTACGAGCAAAACCTTGTTGAGACTATGCCTTTCTAGGGAAGTCAGAGTACACAGAGGGTGACTAGAGATCTGTTACATAAGTTATTTGCATATACTTGTTTCCAAATACAGCCTGGTATTTTTAATTGTGTCTTTTAATACAATGCCTGTGCAGAAGTTTTCTAACCCCAAGCCTGTCCAAAGTTATTTTTATAGTCTAACTAGGAAATTCTAAAAATAGAGCATTTCTAATACAAAACCATGGGCTAAACTTCAATAACTCTTGCATTATACTGGTGTGGTCGGGGTAAATGATATGCTGTGATGACTTAAAAATGGAAAATAAGGAAAAGAAGAAGCAGGAGCCCAATCGACTGAAGCACGACACAGGTAGGGGTCCCAACTTGAAATTCTTCAGGACTGTTTATGCACACAGTGGAATGCTCCAAAGCTTCATTTATCACATCTTTCTGCAACATCAGCTGTTTTTCTGCAATACTGATCTGTGCCGTTTAAGAAAAAGTTTGGCTTTTGCTACTTAAATCTTTATAAAAATCTCTTGCTTTTCTTCACCACGTATAACTAACAAATATAACTAACAAATAGGAGCATTTCTAACAGCTAATGGATCAAAGCTGAGATCATGCTTTTCAGAGAAACCGAAAGTTTGATGAGCTGAATTAAGTACCATTTTCAAGGCTTTTTTTCAAGATGCATACTTAAAAAAAGAAAAAGGGACTGTTGTAATAAAATACGGAATTTTTTTTCCCTTTACAGAGCAGTAACTGAACATTTTATGACTTACACAGATTCCATCAGCATTTCTAATAAAAGCAGAAATATTTCTGGAACAAGATAGGTTTCCCAAGAGGTTTGCATCATGACATGAGCAACTTTTCTGGACGAAAAACAAGTACGTAAATAAATGTATCTTTTAAAAAAACATATTATTCCCATCAGAATAAATTTGAGGCCAACATTTGAAAAATACTGAATACTAGGTGAACTTCCAAGCCCATGTAATTCACATGAGCACAAATAGTTATAACAATGCTTCCAAAACATATGCACAGAATGAACAAGACAAGAACTGTGTGTGAATTTCTCATATTTGTTGTATCAATGCTAAGAAAAGAATCAGCAAAGTATGTTAAAAAATAGAAACTAAAGCTTAACAGATTATCAGAAGGATAAATAATACCCTCTTTCTAGAAATCTGCTCTAATTTTCTGTCTCAAACCATGAATCTGAATTATTCAACAGAAGACATCCCCACGAGGCTCTAGTAAAAACCAAAATCCTCTCAGTTCTTCTTTAACCACTTGTTAAATATCTGTTCTTTAGATGATACTGTCTGAAAACAAAGCTCCTATGAGTGATTATGGTGCGAAGTCTCCAAGATGTTTCAAATCAGATTTTCTAATACTTGGACTGCTATAACACTGAAGAACATTGAGCCAAGTCAGAGAGAACAGTTATGTGACTTTTCAGCCCCAACAGAAAGAAAATTACATCTGTAAGTTATGGTGTGTTCTATGAAGCAACACAGAGAGAGTAAGAATAATAGGGGTTTATGAACTTAAGCACATTTCTACTTACATCACAGATAAGTTCAATACCTAAATATGGTTAAGGTACAAACTGAAATTAGTAATTTCTACAAAAAAAACCTAAAGTCTTTTTTCCTCAAATACATTAACTGTTACGGGGGTTTTTTTATTTTTTTAAAGTTTCACGACACATAGCACTGCCTAATTAAGTGCTTCCAGTTCATGTCTTTATGTATAAGACTTCTACATATTTGAAAGTGATCTCAAAAAGGAGTGGAGAGCAAGGTGACAGATTTCACTACACACTGCTCCTGTCTAATGTGCTGTACAGATGATGATACACCCAAACACATCGTCAGGTTTGTCCTCTAATATTTTCCAGGGTGCTTTCTTTTGGGAACCGCATAATGAAAAATTTAGCTGTAGATCTGAAGGCCAATGAAAATCTCTCTCCAACACTAGCACTCAGCATCTTCTGAGGCTGGAGTGGTAAGACACCAAAAGATATCAAATACAACAAATCAATAGGAGCTCTGCAGGTGGGAAGGGAAAGTGTTGGCAACCCAAAGGAGTACAAGACGACAGGCTACACAGATACTACACACAAATATTCATGGCACATCACACACTCAGCAAAAAGGAGCTGGTGGAACCAACACTAGAGCTAAAGCAGTGACTCAGAAAAGGCAGACAAGGGACTGTGCTGTGGTATCTCTTTATGGTCTGAGGGGCTGAGTGCATCTAAGCTGCGTCTGCAGTCTGTGTGCATCTTTCCTACCTTAAGCCCACTTCAACTTTGATCAAGGTGAAATGAATTTCATCTTTATATCTTTTTTTTTTTTTGCTTTTGCCAGGAATGAAAAGATCAGTTTAAGCATAAAGCTGTAAGCTAGAGTTCCTCCACACTACCTACTGCAGCCTGGTCTCAATTCCAAGCTTGAGAGCATGTCTCTAATTACACATATCATTTTAGGAACACTGTATTTCATAGGGAAACTGACGTAGGCAGGTACATAATCGAGCTTTTCAGCAGTCCAGCCAATGCTCTATACTGCTATAAATACTCTTTCAACAGCACAGGCATATTACATGTACACTTAGGCTTAAATCAAGACTGAAACTGTAGATATCAAAGCTTTATATTTAGTATTTGAAAATATCTCAGTAGTGCTGGATTCGGTTTGAATCTCTTTTATCTGCTAATAGAAATGGAAAAATACTTACCTATAAGAAATGTTCGATTTAGTGAATGTCTTCGAGCCTGATCCAGCCAACAATGCTCTGGCTGTGCAGTTTGTGTTTCAGTAGTCAGTGGCCAGATCCTTTACTGTAATTGACCAAGGTTGAATGAGTGTTATGAAGACCTTCCTATCCCTTCAGGGGTTTTCAGTAAAACTTTTATTCAAGTTAGATGGAATAGCAAATTCTACTAAGAACCAGCATGGCACAGAGTTTGAATTTTTCCCAGATCTACTCTGGGAACAATACTATTTTGACTGTAGAGTTATACCTAGATCAAATCATTTAACTTTACAGATGTCCTTAGGAAGACAAGACTATATACACATAAAACAAACACTTCTCAGATTCATATGCAGCTGCCTTCTAGTCCATCTCAGCACGATGGACTAGAAGGAGGCAACATCCATTCACCTGTAGGTAGAATCATGTTAATGCTACTGATTTCCACTTAGAGAACTGTATTTTGGTGCTTACTTTTGATAGCGACAAATCTTCCCCAGATGCAATAACTTGAGTTGATTACACTAAAAAAAAATCCAACCTGTTTCCAAACATTTTCATGAGAAATAATTGTGTCTGAACACCAGCAGCTGCTGAAACTTCTTACGCATGTAAATGAGTACACATTCACTTCTCAGTCTTATCTTTAGATATTTTTCAGGTAAGCTTTATGCCACTATGTGTGTCTCACTCAGAAGAAAACCCTGTAACAGGCACATTTCAAATGAAGAGGAGTAGCAGGGTTTTGAAGCTTTGCTTGCAAATGTTAAGTACTGGGAGAAATGTTTGCTACATACCATTGCATCATTCCAAATGTGCTGAGCTCAGAGGACATGAAAAAGATAGCATATTGTCTGGAGGGTATTGCCCACAGCTGCAAAAAGGGGGGATTACAGGGGAAGTTCTGCTTCTGGATGCTATGTACAAAACTATAGAATAACTCTGTTTCCAAAAAATCCTATTGTCTTACAATTTCTGATTTTTGTCACATTTATGCTGTAGAGCTGCACTATAGTTCGCTGCTCTACAACAGCTGGGATATTCCCGTATATAAGCGGTTTGCCTATCTTGGGGTGACAGAAGCCAAATGAAGAGTATACTTCACAAATAGAATTCCTGATTGAAGACGTGTTTTCATTGATCTCATTGGACCTTGGACCAGACTCACAAATATGATTAATCCCAGAAAGAAAGTTAATCAGTTAATGACATTCAAGACTCTTTCAGAATTGTTATTTCTTTTCCCACTGCCTTCAGACCTTCTCTGTTTTGAATTTGTTCACATTAAAGCAATGTGGGTGCTCATTATCCCTTGAGAAGATCTCTATCAAGCATGGATTTTCAATGGAGAATTATGAGGACACCAGCCTTCCTCAGTTGCCTTTGGAGGTTTGTGTAGCACCCCGTAGCTATAAAGCTGTCCCAGAGACACTGTTGCTGCATTCACCATTATGTGATATGGCAAGCTTTGTGATCTGAAACAAGTCCTGGTCATTTATTTTGTATCTACTCTTGTGCAAATGCTGGAGATGTTTCAGATTACATCCAAACAGCATAGTCTCAGACATTTTACAAGTCAACTTTCCCCTACCCTGCAGAGATTTCAGGGTATCCTGTGCCCAAGCAACACATATCACAAATTCTTGTTCCATCAGCCAAAGACATCCTTCCTCCAGACAACCCTGTTCTCCCTTCATAAGGGGAAGCAAATCAGCAACTCATCCATCCCTGCTTCCCACATTCTTCACTGCTGGCATTGTATTTGGGAGCTCGTGTCTGGCTGCATTTTGCACAGCACTTGAAAAACACAACAGCTGATCAGAATTAACACCTTTGTATAGATCAGATGAAAAATTCTTTCCTGGACGATGACTATTAAAAAGGTACAAGTAATCACTGCAAATAATCCTCAAACTTCAGTGCTATAAATTTCCAAGCAAGTTACAACAAGCAAACAGGACTTCAAAATATATCTAAAAGGCAAACCTTCACTCAAATCACTAGAATTTTAAAGGAAGAATAATGTGGGAACTCTACGCATTTAATAGGAACCCTCTGATTTTGGACAACAATGCCATATAATGCAGCCTATGGCCATAATTGGGCAAAGATTCTCCTCTCTCTGCTCATATGCACTTTTTGTAGGAGAGGATTTTTGTACAATAACTGTGGTAACTGTGAGTTGCCAGAATCCCTGTTTGGAGCTCAGAACTCCCCATACAATATCCCACCCATTCCCTCTGGATCATTCCCCCATCACAATTTAGGTGGAAGCTTGTCAGTGTCTGATACTTTCTTTTGCACATGGCCAAAGAAGGCTAGAAAACTCTAGGTAATGCAGGATTACCCGGAGAAGTAGTTACTTCTAATAGGTTGTCTTTCAAAAATAGCAGATCATTTCTTCTCCAATCTACAAAGGACTGAAATAATTACATAATTCTTTACAGAAGGGCACTTGGTACAAGCTCCAAGGTGTGTGTTATTAGGGCATATGATTTAAAGAGCCACTCAAGAGGCAGGAGAGTAGTACACTGAGATTCAAAAAGTTGAAGAGGTTTCCTATTGAAATATTGACTGAATGAATCCAGGATGAGTTAGAACTATCCCACTTCATTTCATTCATTTTCTAGGAGAGAAACATGGTAAAATTTCAACTTTGACCGTTAAAAGAAAACACCCCAAATCCTTTGTTCATTATCTTCAAGTCCATCCACACAGAGAAAATACTGTAGAACAGTTAAATTGTCTGAATAACATCAGTGATGAACAAAAATCTTACTCAGTTTAAGTAAAAGGCAACTGGTTCCTTTGCAGAGAAAGTCATTGCAGCACTATGAACTCCAAAACTTAGTCAGAAACTAAGCAATGCTTTTCTTCCCATCCCACCCTTTTTTCACTTGTAATTTCTTTCCTAGAGGCGTTCTGTTCTGATTCCAATAATAGTTTCTTACCCTGTTTTCACCATGGTTTTATCAATAGACTTAAAACATCCAGGAGTGCCCAGAACATCAGTTACCTTATTTGTGAATAATAAAAGGATTTGATGTGAAAGCCCCTGGAAAGGAAAAAGACAAGCTGAAAAAAACCACAATCCACTGAAAGCAGTACTTATCCTGTGTGTGCACATTCACTATGAGATATAAATATTCATTTCATTTTTCTTATTATACTGACAAGGACAAACCTTCAGAGGTAGGTAGCTGATTTTTCATAGAATCATGGAATGGTTTGGGTTGGAAGGGACCTTAAAGATTACACAGTTCCAACCCCCCTGCCATGGGCAGGGACACCTCTCACTAGACCATATTAATCAAAGTCCCATCCAGCCTGTCCTTGAACACTTCCAGGGATGGGGCATCCACAACTTCTCTGGGCAACCTCTTTCAGTGCCTCACCACCCTCACAGTTAAGAATTTCCTCCTAATATTTAATCTAAACATGCTCTCTTTTGGTTTAAAGCTATTCCTCCTTGTCCCACCACTATATGCAAAAAATCCCCCTCTGAGGCTGAAGTGGAAGCAGCAAATATGTGTGCCAGTTCCCCAAAACTTCAAAAGAAGTTAACATGTTTTTAGACAGTGATCCAGGGAATCACTGGCAATGGGACAGGCAATGGGAAATTAACTGCAACTGCCCTGGGATAACTGGACTCGATGGAGTTATTCTGGTGTTGAGAGATTGTTCCTCACCTCCACACTGATCCTTCACAATGGTGCTAATACCTTGGTTTAGCAAGATGAAGCTTCTGTCGCACCAGGTAAGGTGGCAGTGACCACCTAGTGCTGAAAATAACTCAGGCATATGCAAGCCCACAATTAAGATGTACAAAGTAGGCAAGAGAAAGTCCTGCAATTATAAGTGGAAGTATCCAGATATTTTGCTCTTCTCAGTTAAAAATTAAAATATTGGTGTAGACACAGATGTGCTTACCAGACTTCAGTGGCTGGAGAAATTGTTCTTGCTTATAACTAGTATTAAAAATAACATAAGAAATTAACTCTAGCAGGTATTTTTAAAATGTTGTAGGTGCAACAGAACTCAGAGTTTTATGGTTCTACATTTCAACAGTTTCTTGGTCCCCTGCTGGTGACATATCAGTCAATAAATTCACATTGATGTTAATTTGTTCTTTGCCTATTCACATAAGTGCTTCTTGTCACTTCCATTGGACACAAGCAGCATTTAGGTATTCAAAACAAAAATGAGGTAAAAGTGGTGAGACAAGAAACAGGGAAGGCTACTGCTTTTTTTTTGTAGCACCACAGATGCACCTTTTATTCCAGGTCCAACTGCTTTCTGCCTGCTCTCCTGGGACTTCACGCTCTGCTGGACAGAATGCCAGCTTCCCATTGTTACTAGACAGCAGTTGTGCCACACTGCGAGTTTAGAAATTCATGAATCTGTAATGCAAGACAGGGACAGCTTTTCCTTACTGTATAACTCCAGCACTGCAAAAAGGTCACAACACCAAAAGCCTGCTGGAATTGAAGAGCATCTTTTTGTTTCATTTTAAAGCACTGAAGGGATATTACAATATAAAACATTAGGGGATATAAAGAAACCATTAAAGATGTCATTTTTTTACAAAACCAGCTGCCCAACACCCCTATGATTCACTGGTGTGAAAGAAGGGTCCACTTACAAGATATTCAGCTCTCCCCAGGGGAAACTGCCCTTATAGAGGGAGTCAGAGCCATGTTTATCTGGAGCTTTCTGCCTTTGCACCTAAGGCTTTAATCTCGCCTTTATTCTTTATCCCTTACTACACTGGTTTCCTTACCTGATGTAAACAGGGCAGGATTTTGTTCATACTGTTTAAGAAGAGACTACAATGAGTTTTGATACAGACCAGTGCCTCTCTCATATCCTGCCTGGGGCACTGCAGCCTGTCTGTATTTTACTGTTTGGGACTGTGTGTTTGCCAAGCTTTCAGAAAACAGCACTGAAAAGCACATGTTTAGGATGATATAACAATAGAATAATATAAAAAATATGAATATCTGTAATAACAAACTTAAACTATATATTCAGTCCTTTACAACAGAAACCAAAAGTGTAACACTTTCATCCGCATCGTGCCGTATAACCATGACCATATTTACATAACACTTTGCTACGCTTGAGTGGCTTTTTATCACCGGACATTTGAGTGGTCTAAAACGGACAATATTCTTTAAGGACATTTTGCCAGACCCTAGGCATGTGAGACCACACAATGAAGACTAATTCAAGCCTGGAAAGCCAGAATATAATTTCTTATGCAGCCCTAGCATGGAGACTGTCCCAATGGCTCGAGTGCCCCAAGCAAGCAGAAGGAGACAGGATACTGTTAAAATGTGTTATTTCCTTCACCTTGGCTAATCCTACGCTGGGTACACAAGGCCACATGAAGATTTGGCAGTGTCAGTGACCCCTTTTGCATCTGGGATCTCAGGGACTCATTTGATTCTGCAGTTCAGCTTCACTGCCTTCCGCTTCTGGCTGAACCTTGAATTCCTACAGCCTTTTCTGAAATTCAAAGTGAGTGACTTTCCCAAGGTCACACAGGAAGTGCATGGCAGAGAATAAAGCAGCACTCTTTACACACATAACATCAGATGTCTTGGCACTCAGATGTTTTATGACAAGTCCTGGACTCCAGCCTCAACACTGTGTTTGCTTATTAGCTGGAGAGCAGGAGAGAGTGGAAAGCTCAAGGAGCCTCACATGGACCTGGTGGGAGACATCAAGTAGGTCAGTTAGGCTATTTCACTGCTTTTCTTTGTGTTCTATAAAAGACAGTACATGTGGTAGATTAAAAGAAAGACCATACTTATCGTAAAAGTGCACTTGTGGTTGTAAAAAACCTTGGAATTATGGCTGAAAAGAAAGTGCTGACAGAGAAAAAAATATTTTAGAGTCAAAAAACTCTAAACAAAAGCTTATTTTTTATTAGCATATATTTAATTTCAATGCATACTAAAACAGATGAAAAAAATCTATATCAAAAATTCAACACCTTTCTCCTTTGGGCGATCCCTCGCGATTCTTTGCAATTACTGAAAAGGAAAAAAAAACCAGCCAAAACCAAAACCAATAGAGAAAAGATGCAGTGCAAGAAATATGACTAACTAAAATTAATAGATCAAATAGGAGAAGTATTATAAAGCTGCCCCAGTCCTGTACCACATCCACAGAGTTTCAGGATTTATTACGGACCATAAAGAAACAAACCAGACACTGAGGATAGGATGCAGCACCTGGTTATAAGTAGATACTGTGATTCTAAATACTCTATGGTCTCTCACTTTGCCTTTACCTGCCAGCCCTGGAGGGCAGAATGTCCTGTAGATACTGGTTCATGTCTGCCTGCCCTCACAGATGTCTCACACAGGTGCCTGTTATGCCCCTGACAGCAATAGATGCCCATGTTTAGGTGATTAAAATGTTTCTCATCATCAGATCTAGATTATATAATTATAGAAACATAATAGGGCGAGTCTCAGGTCTGGGATATTGGTTCAGGTACCTAAACTGAGATGTGTCCTGCAATCCAAGATCCTATGGGTTATCTAAGACACGACAGAGGAACCCCAGAAGACCTGCAGCTGTCTGGATAGACAGGACTCCCTTGAATATCTCAAAGCATAAGACACCAAAGTTACTGAATCCTTCTAAGCTGGAGGAAAGCTGTTAATGAATCCTTTTTCTGTGCAAAATTATGTGGGAAAAGTCTAGCTTCTGCTACACAGTCAAGTAAAAATTAATATTTTTTCTGCTGCTTATGAATTTTTTTCCCCCTTTTGGATTATTTTTTATTTTATAAATTTTATCTAAGTTAGAAATATCAGACAAAATTAGAAAAGTGCAGTAACATTTTTTTATATAACATTATGGAAGATACAGAAAAGACAAAACATTACCAAAGAAGGCACAATAGCTTGTTCTCACATGTAACATTCAGGGAGTAACAAAAAGCCAAGTAATGGAATATGGAAAAATTATTCCCTTTTTTGTAAAATAATCAGTAAGGTATGGAGAAGAGTATGTTCAGATTCACTGTGAGACAGTCAAAATCAAGCAGCATAACAAAGATAATGCCCCTCTTGGAGTCTGAAAGGGAAATTTGTTGTTTATATCACTAATTTGTATGGCATCTATCACCATTGCCACTAGGTGTTCTAATTACAGAAAAGTAATGATGCAAAAGTTGCTAAGCAAATGTTAAACACAACTAGTGCGTATTCTGTAAGCCCTAAGGGACTGTTAGATTTAAGTACTTGAAGACAGAAAGAGGAATTAACTCTTCAGAAGGGAAGGAAATTCTGGGGAGACAGAGCCTTGCTCCAGAGCACGATGTACAAACTAGGGTTGCAATCCTTAATATGAGGCCTACCTAGCAGGTCCATGAATCTATGCTATTATTTATATTATTAATAACACCATTTAAATCAAAATAATTTTTCTGAAGACTCTAATTAGTATCTATTATTATGTCTGTTACATTTGGCCTTGAATAGTCCTGAGTGCTTAGGGCTTCTCTGACAGAGAACGTGCCAAGTGTGGGAAAAATATGTTGATAAGTGCATAAAATAGATTTTCTTTCTTCATTCTTTCTTTCTTGCTCTTTGTTTGTCTGTTTCTTTCTTTTTCTTTCTTTCTTCTCTGTTGTTTTTTCTCTTGGCTGACAGCTACTATGACCAAGCACTTCTCAGCCAAGCAATGGAGGAAAAGGAGTGAAATGGGATTTCACAAACAACTAAATGATCCATAGAGCACTCAAAGGCAGGCAGATGTTTTCTACATTAAACTGAGCCTCTAAGAAAACAATAGGGCAACATATCAAAATTCTTATGTAAATTTCTCTGATTCAGCTCTTTCTCTGAGGCCTGGGAACAATTAAAAAAACCTGAAGGATAATTCACATGCTCATCCCAATACGGTACTCATCAAGAAAAGCTCATCACCATCATCCATAAGGATTTTGCAAGGCTGATTTAGTCTTCAGTAAATCTCTTTAAGCCTGAAGAAGTTTTAAAAGGCATTTAATCTATGATACTTTAAAATAGGGGAGGTATCTTAGCTATTTCTTGATGGTGACATGTTTGTGCCACATTTAAAGAGCTCAAATATTTCCTTTTTCCTCTGCTTACTTTGTGACAGCCTTCTCAAAGTCTTCACACTGCTCTGAGGCTGGGATCTGACTGCTCCACGCAGAGTATCCCTCTTTTGTTTCACCAGGTGAATCCAAGGAGTTTCAAGTGTCTTCGTTTCTTCATTTTGAGAACCTGCAACCGGAGAAAATACAGGCCAGTGGTATTTCAAATCCCAGGTGTGGTTTACTTCATATTCATAAGCAAGCACTGAGAGGTAAGAGGTGTAAGAGGCAAATTACAGCAACAAAGCAGCCTACTTTCATGGTTAGCTTGGCTAGACCACCCTGGTACGGGCACAATAAAAGGCTTTCATTTGCACCATCAGAGATGTTTTGGAGATGTTTCAGTGTTACCTTTGCATTATTCTGAAAGACTCAGAGCCCTCGAATTATGCCTCATGTTATTCCTCAAGTCTCTCTAGTTTCTTCAACAGGAAGTGTTCCTCCATTTGTGGTTTCTTTTTTTTTCTTTCTCAAAAGCTGCCACAAATTGCATGTCTTAACTAATCTCCAGTTTACTTACCCCTATAGAATTATTCCTTCTATCTTTGAGCTTTCTTGTTTTTCTAGGCTTGTTTCTGGGGTTTGTGTGATTTTTTGGGGTGCTTTCTGGGGATCATTAAAGTTTCTGAAAAGCTAGACCTATAAGATGCATCTGCCCTGTTATTGGAGAGAAACCACGTGTATGACTTTGACACACTTTCACTTTCCCTGTATGTGAGGTTTCAGGTATCTCTGAGCCAGCCCAGGTTGCCCGACTTTCAGGGAGTAGAATTCGGCTTTGCTTAACCCATTAAAGCAAACCTCGCACTTGGGCCAGGCACCTTCATCCGCTGGTGACACGACAGGCAGCCCTCCTTTGGGCTCTTTTGAGGAGGTCTGATGCTGCTAAAAGAATCATGAGATGGAAGGCAAGGTTCCTGTAAAGGAAGTGCCATGCTGTGGGAGGAATTGGAGCATGTGGTTTTCCTGGGACACCACACCTCAGTCAAATGCCTACTGCAGTGACTAGATATGAGAAATAATTTGCACCGTGTCACATTTACGTGTGGCCAAGGGGATTCTTCTTGACAGTCTCACACTTCTTTGAAAGAGCCTGTTAGGTTTCCTTATGGCGTGACCCGTCTCCATTCTACGGGAATCTGCTATAGGAATCTCCTGCGAGAATATTGATGGATATAACTACAGGCCCACTCTACTTTTCCTCAACAGACACACAGAGTTCGTTCCATGCCACCAGTCATGTCTGGCAAAAACAAAGAAAAAAAGGCAAAAAGATGAGGTGTAAAAATTATAGAGGTACAGCATTCTTTTCTCCAGTTGGTTTTTCTACAAAATCAATTCCGCTTCTCCGGCTTAAGGGACTGTCAGATCTGTATCTTAACAAGGCACAAATTTCAATTAGTTCTTTTGTTTCCCTAATTACTGGGACTTAAAAATACCGTAAATCTAAAACCCATTCATGCCTAAGATAAATCCCAGAGTGAACTGTCATTCCCAAACCTCTTATGTAAAAAATATGGCTCTGGAGGAAAAGAAGGAAATATTTTTGTGGTAGTTCTTTCTCTTCTACTAGGGGAAGAAGAGGCTGTTTGACATCTTGACAGAGGTTTGGAATATTAGAAGTAATTCCAGTAGACATTAGTGGGCAAAGTACAATTGAGGAGCATGTTCAAGGAGGCAAATGCACATAATTTATTTCATGGTTTCATGGCTTACAGAGAGAGAGAACGCAAAGATATAATATACTGCTTTGCTTACAGATCTCCACCATTCATGAAAAATAAAATATACAGCTTATTCTGTGGTTAAGGAATCATTTTCCTCCCACCTTTTTTCCCCATTAAAAAACCTGTTTCTGTATGAGTAGTATTCGTTAAATGGAAATTCTTACTCTTATGCTGGCTTGGACTACTTCAATCCACTGATTTTTCTAAAACTGTTCTTCCAGTGAGAAGTGTGTGGAACTTGTTTAGATTCAGGAATTTGAAGGGGGAGAAAAGTAGCTTTTAAAAAGGTTGTGCTTTTCAGCAACCCCATCCAGACAGGAAAATTGATTTTGTTCTTAGAGAAATAAAGGCAGCAAGAAATTAGTTGCCAACTGGCCTCTTTCCTCTTCCTGGATTACACAGCTCACTCAACCCCACAGGTGTTTTTCAGCATTGAAATCAATGTTTCTGTGCATGCCTTATAGCAGAAGCTGGAACATCTGTCCTACGTTGATTTTCCTAGCACAGATAAAAATCAGTAGCAAGATGGAGCACTGCATACTTTTATGGCTACACCACAGAATAAACTTGACAACATTGTCAGTTGTGTTGGTTGTTACTGAAGCTGTTGAAATTACATTAGCACAGTGCTCCAGCTAAAGCCACAATCCTGTCTTAATTCTGCTGTGTCGATGCAGCCTTGTCCATACCATGACAGGGCAGTGAGAGGTATTCGGGTGCTCAGTCCCATGGCAGATCTCTTAATGTATGCCTATCTGCTAGTGGCTTTTGCTAACAGACAGCTTCAGAACATGCACTGCACTTTAGGGCATTGATTGGCTAATTCTTCAGCAGGAGATAGCCAATATATATATCCAAATTTCTTAATTAATAAATAGGGAGTTTAATATTGAATCGAACTTAATTGCACATCCAGCACATCATCTAGGTAATGCCCAGTGATACTGCCTCTGCTTTCCAATTTGTCATGATGCTTTTCATAGGCAAGATCTGAACACAAAAAGGGAAGCCAGATGTCTCCAGCCACTGCTGTCTTGGAAAGTGTCAAGTCCTGAATTTTAGGTAACTTAAAAGAGGAGCAGAATTTAGGCCTTACTATCTAGTGTATAAATATAGAACCAGGGGTTGTTATGAGCTCAGATGTAAAAAAACATACCTGAGACAATTATTTATTTGCCCTGTGTTGAACACACAGGACTGGTGTCTTGAATACTAGTTCTGGAAAAACCTTGATGCATTCCCGTGTACAGTTCACTACCAGGAAGCAGCTGAGTTTAAAATCTCCGGTGGCAGAAGGAAAGGTGCCAGCAAAACTTCAGCTCCAGATGAGAGGAGATCAGCCAGGAGGGACAATTTTGTTCTGAATGCATCAGGCAAAGCATCACTGGCCAGTTGAGGGAGGACATTGTCCTGCTCTGCTCTGGGCTGCTGTGGCCTCGCCTCAAGTGCTGTGGGCAGTTTTGGGCACCACAATACAAGAAAAATATAAAGCTATTAGAGACTGTCCAAAAGAGAACTATGAAGATGGTGAAGGCCCCAGAGAAGAAACCTTATGAAGACTGGCTAAGGTCACTCAGCTTGTTCAGCCTGGAGGAGAGGAGACTGAGGAGAGATGTCATTGTGGTCTACAACTTTTTGTGAGGGGAAATGGAGGGGCAGGTATTGTGCAGGACCAGAAGTTGGATTTTTATGTTCCTTGTGGGTCCCTTCCAACTCAGGATATTCTGTGATTCTCTGGGCACGCCAGGGAGAGCCTACACTGAGAATAACAGAGCACTGGAATGGGACTGTCAAGCCAACAGAGGTAGGTGGGGCAATCTCCATCACAGGAACTCTGTGATAAAAAGTTGTGCAAAATTCAATCAAGATGTCAGCAGAGTGATAACTAATCCTGTAACTTTTCTAGCTTCAGGGCAGGAGGATGAGCAGGGATTTTACAGAGTCCCTCAGAGGTATTTACTTTTCTGTGATTGTAGGAACCGATCTGTAGCTGGTATCATCAAATCCTTCTTGTGTACACAAGTCCAGTGTTCATATAAGATACACCCTGCTGATTAGAAGTCTTATTGTTATTAAGCCATTGCCTTTCATCTGTTAATTACTAAAGACAACTCAACTCTTGAGCATTAATAATTCTTATAGGTGGTAAAAGCCATGGCTACAGTTGCCATGGCTTCAAAAGGAAAGAAGTCTAAAGGAAGTGTTTTGCGGAAAGGAAGAAACTCCCTAGAAATAAGAAATTAGTAGCATCCCTTGATGCAAAAATAAATGGATTATTCAGCATTAACACCATACAGAGCATTGCTCTGACTTCCAGGAAGACAACGAGGTTCTATACTTCATATTCGCTCACTCTTTGATAAAAAGGGTACCATTTTATTTAGTCTAATGGAGTCACTGATGGGACCATAGTATTCTCTGCCACCTCACTGCTTTAGTATGTGCATATGTGACTCCCAGGGAAAGTTTTTCCCTAAAGAGCTATAGTCTGTAGGAAAGTACAGTATTATATGAAGTATTATGGGATTAGCTGCAAGCAAACCTTTTCTGAAAGCATTCATAGGAGCCCTGTGTACAGTGCAGAGGAATCTCAAGAGATCTGGAGAAATCATGGAGGCTTTTTTTTTTTTTCTGGCTTGTTGACTGATCTAGCTGAGTAGATGTCCTGCTAGAAGAAGAAAATACAGCAATGATTCCAGGTGACTTGTTACACTTCTGACTTTTCAAGTCCCAGCAGTCCAACAGCACAATCCTCTCTGCTATCACAATAAAATGAATACCAGCAACACTATCTACTTCACCTTCCCTCCAAGCAGACATCATGTTGGAAATTCTGAAGAAAAGCAGAAAGAAAATATTCTACTTGGGGTGGAAGGGAAGTCAGAACTTGGAAACACCACTTTCTCTGCAATATTATTTTCTATCTGGTTTGGCCAACACTTCATCCAGGGAAATCTGATCCCATAGTGTCTTACACAAAGATTTACTAGCTGATAGCAGAATCTGTGGGTATGTGAAAAGCCTGACAAAAACTGTAAGAATTTATTTATGGCTCCAAATATTACATCCAGATGGGAAAGTTCATTTGTCTTCAACTTTTTTCAGACACATTAGAGACTGTTATTGATTTAATAGTCTACTGGAACATAGGAAAAAAAGTGTACCAGGAGAAAACTAATTATTATAATAAGAGCAATACATGTATAATTCCATTTTAAAAATTAGTTACTTCTCTTTCTCTATCATGATTTTTCCCTAGACACAATTTTCTGTTCATTAGGAGATAATTACCTTCACTGCCAAGCAGTTTATGAATGCACTGTTTATACCAGGAGAGGATTTGAGAGTTACATTTCTTGTCAAAAATGTTATTGCTGTTGAGGCAGTCTTACTGTATTATATCCAATAGGTCACTAGACATGCAAGTGGATCCATGTGGATTTGGTAATAGTTCAAAATTATTTTATTCCCAAAGGACGTATTTTAAAAAGATGGGTTTGCTGATCAGTCTTTTCATTCCAGACCAATACTGTCAACACACTGAAAGACATGCCAACAAGAGCTCTCTTGCTTCACCCTCTGCCTCTCCTTCTTTTCAGATACAAGCAGCTTCTGAGTAATGTGTCTTGTTTCTCACACAGCATTAAAAAGTGGCACTACAGAAATACAGCACTAAGCTATCTTGCATTTGAGGAGTGCATGCACTAATTAAACTTCACACCACCCTTCCAAGTTAATTGCCATCATCTCTATTTCAACAGATGAGAAAATGAGAAAGATGGGAAAGTGAGACCATGCAGCAAGCCTGAGCTCAAGAGCCCCTCTTGCTCATGTTCATCATTACTCCTTCCTTTTGAGCTGTGGCTTTGCATCACAATTGCTGGCTGGCAGGTGGCTGGAGACAGCGTGCACAGCTGCATGGAAAACTCTACCTCAGTCACTGGACTCCTGCAGCTTAGTCCACTGAGGAGGAACACCACGGCAAGAAGGAGGCCCTAGTGAGCAGGGAGCCTTTTTCAGCCTTCTTCACTGGAATTCTTCTCCATCAAGCATG
Organism: Falcunculus frontatus; assembly: GCA_013398115.1. Taxonomy (NCBI): domain Eukaryota; kingdom Metazoa; phylum Chordata; class Aves; order Passeriformes; genus Falcunculus; species Falcunculus frontatus. Next base: position 62,090 of record VZRV01006168.1, read on the forward strand.
GAAATAACAGGCAATGGGCAATGTGGTCCATATTCAGCCAACTAAGTACCCAGGTTGCTCTTTTTCCTTCCTTGATAGTCAGCAAAGAGTTTGGTACATCCAGAAGAAGATTCAACATGCTTGAGATCTGAGTTGCCACATATTAACATAACAGAAATTATATCACCAAGGAAATAGCCTGTTTCCTGGTTAAAAAATTTACTGACTCAAATTTTTCCTCTCTATTATATCTCCTCGACTACTTGCTGAAAGTGCTGATTTGGCACTGGCCTCTGAATTTGCACACTGTAATAGTCATTAAGCAACAGTAATGTGTAGTAATCCCTTTACCACAGACTTTCTGAATCCTTCGCTCCTACAAGGTCCTGGAAGGCTAATGCTGTAAAGCTAGGATGTGTTTCTCACTTGAAGAATTTGAAGCATTAAAAAAGATGCACAACACGCTATGCAAAACAGCCTAGAAATCATTGCAAAACTATTTTATTTTGTCTTGTACAATAAAGCATGACAGAAAGAAAAAGTTCCCAGAAAAATGGAATAATGGAGAGTAATATAATCTGTGGGGTTTGTGTCCTTCATGAGCTATTTTTAATGGGCCAGATAATGAGGTCATTATTTCTGATACTGAAATCATGATTTTACAAAATCAGTAGAGTGCTATTAAACAAGGACCTAAATAAAATATTCAGTCACTCACTCTACGGAGAAAAGAAAATGTAAAATATTGGTTTCTGCCTTATAAATTTCCACTGGTTTGGAAATCTGGTAGGAAGCTTAATGTGGGCCACAGGAATGACTTATTCTTTGGTTTGACACACAAACTGAAAAGTTGAGGAAGTAAAATGAAAATTCGAGGGGAGGGGAAGCCATCACAAAATTAATAAAACTGTATTAAACAAAACATGAAAATTTTTATTCACTTGGAATTGATAGGTTTCTTTTTGTTTTCAGATACAGAAGAATATTTTCAAAATACAACAAAATAAAGAAAAGGAAAAAAGCGTGCATGAAAAACTAGTTCTTGGAGCCATTAAAAACACCACAAAAAGCATGCAGCAGCATTTGTCACCTCTCTCCAGAATAAGCTGATTAAAGCACTCATCTGGGACCAATTTCCCCTTGTCATGCAACTTGGAAGAAAAACTTGAGATCAGGTTTCCCTCCTCTAGACTCCCAGCCTATGGAGTCTCCTTCTTCACAGTGAATACTTGTTTATAATAATAGTTAAGTAACTAAAGAAGCAGTATTTGATAGTTCAGTGGAAAAAGTCTCCTTAGAAGAAATATATTCAAACTCCCTTTCAAAATCAGGTAGGGGTTTGGGCTGTTCAACATGTTGGGCCAGTGTCCTAATCATCGGGATTATGAGAGCTGGAATACTTCAGCAGATGCTCCTTTTGAATCCAGCTTAAAAAATTGAAACATTGTGGCTGGAGAATGCTGAAACTAATCTTTTTGACATTGCCAACAATTTTTTTGCGTTTGGTTTTTTTTT